>JAUCMR010000071.1:20152591-20173128 GCA_032357425.1 Enteromius argenteus
ATTAAATCCAAGGGAATATAGGGTTTGCAAGCAAGCACAAACGAACAAGGTCCAAACACACTGGAAAAGAGGAGAAAATGTTTGGCACAAGAACAGTTATATAAGGGTTATGACGATATTTTAACTATAGTATCTCTTGTTGATGGAATTTTATTTGGTGTGCAAGTGCGTTCAGAAAATCAGTATCAATGTCACAAAATTTTTGTTCCAGCTAATACAGATAGTACAGTTCTGGAGGTATTAATAAAACTTTCTTATTATAGCGCCACCTGATGTTGAGTGGGTGTCTGTGCACTTGCTTGATCAGAGATTTAGGGTCACTCCACAAAGAGTCTGAACTTTACTGTTTTGATGCCCGGTTACTTTGGTTCTTTTATAACTCTCAGACCCCACAAATAAATCAGTGAGGGTTCAGCAGCCCTTCATGCACATAAGCAATCTAAAACAGTCACTTTTGCACATGCAACTGGCTAAAAAGACCTCACTGCTCTTCGCGGCATTCCAGACAACTCATGCAGATGCCCACAGTGGGAGTGACAAACAGCATTTTGCAGTAAATCAACCCTGAAACCAAAAATCTAAGAGCCCAAGTGTATTCATGATAGCCACTACAACAGTATGGAAACTCCATGCCTCCTTTGGAGTTCTAGGCCAGATAACCCCGCCCACCCCCGACGCCCCCATTCGGGGGGATCCTCTTACGCTCAAACCGCAGAATCATCATATCCCAGTGGCGGTGGACAGCCAACACCCCATAATCCAGGAGAGCTGTGCAATCGGACACCTTTCAGCATATTCTGAGCATGCGGGAGGGTGCAGACGCACTCAGCATGGCAAGATACCCTAGATAACTCAGCCTTCCTCCAGAAGACTGGAAGGGGAAGAATGAAAGTGCAACGTTGCCTTTCACAGCGCCGTGGCCTTTTTTGGAAAAAAAGAGACCAGCCAGCGCAGAGGCGGAAAGGCTGGACAAAAACACACACACGTGCAGCTGTAATGGATGCGTTCGGATCAAATCCATGAGTTGCTTTAAACACGCTTTGCATAAAGGTTCAGCAATTTCAAGCCCATGAGAAGTGAAATGGAAATGTAATGTATGTGCATCTTTGGGATGTAAATCAAAGCCAAGGTCACATTTGCATGGTTAACCTGTGCAGGAAGTTGTGCTTGTGCATGTGGGTGACCCCAGCAGCAATCTCGCAGGCCATTTTCTGCAGCTGTAGCAGTTCTCCATTCCTGTACAGCCATTCATGCTGAGAAACGTAACTCTTCAGGTCCCCCTAGAAACAAAAACACAGACACAAGGGTAAGAGATACAGGACATTCTTGACCCAACCACACTCAATCACATTTAACGACCACAGAATCAATCAATCTGCTGAATATAAGCATCTGGGGAAGCAGATATCACACCGCTCAGATTCAAATGATCGAGTTTGTTTAAAGGCAAGTCAATCCTGCACTATATTTTCAGACAGTGTGTGAAAGGTGACTTAAGGCAGCAGCCACATAGGGGCAGTATTCTCTCTCTCTACAGATGTTGTTCTGCTGCAAGCGGCAACTCGACCAAATAAGGGAAAGGTGGTTTAATAGAGACTACTATATGCTGTGTCACAGTAATTTAAAAATAAAAAAGCAGCAGTAAGACGGTGCGGGCAAATCAGGGCTGTTCAGCTCAGGCCAGTTTAGTTCTGGGAGAAAAGTGCATTTATAAAAAGAGGCAGAAAAATAAGCTGGAGTGTCCAGTAAATTTTATTCTGATAGTGGTGTCTTTACAAATCACTCACTTGATTTAATGTTTTATTTTTTTTTGCTTTTTGTTTAGATTTTCTCTGCTGTGATGTGCTTTGCTTTGATTTGTTTTGTTTGTATGTTTTGCTTTTTTAATTTTTGCTTTGCTTTTCTTTGCTGTGCTTTGATCTGTTTTTTTTTTCCATTTTGTTTTGCTTTATTGTGCTTCGTTTTCTTGTAGTTTTGTTTTTTTGATAAAACTGCTGAATACACACTCAGCCTTTAGTCCATAGCCATACATCAATAAACAAATATAAATTAGACAAATCATTCGACAGTTTCCACAATTGTAAGCCTATTCGCTCAACGACAGAGTATTATTACGCAAGTCGCAGAGGACGTAGACACTGGTCTCGAGAGGATATCTCAGACTCCTAGCGACACAGGGCAAAGTACTCCCTTTGGAATGCTGCGGCAGAAAGAGTGGTACAGCTGGCAGCCATGTAATATATGATTAACTCTGTGTGAAATCAGCCAACCTGTAAAACAAACGAGCTGGTAATGGAGCTTTGTTTGCAGAGAACATACTTGGCTGACTTTTGCGTTTCATCTATCCATTTTTTTATTAAATTACTCTTTGGTTATGACCACTCTATGGTGACATGATTGAAAGCCTATCTGAATTACTAAACATTCACCCAAAAGGAGGCACATTTTCTGTAAATCCGAAAAAGCGAAAAATTATATTTTGTCACATGAAACTGATGCCTATTAGTTTAGTAAGTTTTTTGCACATGTGATACGACAACATTTTACTTTTAACATCTCTTAATAATCCTATTATAATCATTGGTGAGTACCTATGAATACAGTAATTTTTAGCGATAAATGTAAAAAAAAAAAAAAACATATGATACATGGCTGACGGATAATATTGATACTTTGATTTAACTTTTTTCTAAAAGTCATTTCAAGTGCACAGCACTGAGAAACATACGATTACTTTTAGATCTCAGTAAATCTTACCAGGGGCTTGGTCTGCCTTTAAACACATAAACACGCATACACTTAGTGCAGCTCCCTAAAGAAAGCCTTTACAGGAGAGACTGTCACTCAATCAGAGAGCAACTGGCATTCTGCAAACCAGCTCCAATTGCACCCTGCAGCTATATTTCTCTCTAAAATGCACTGTGTCAGGGTTACCAGTGGTTACCAGCGACACACAAAGAAAATCAGCCATCCAAATGTGCTTCCCTACACCTCGGAAGAGTGACATGTTGAGCATATATTTTAACGTAAGGGAAAAATATGGAAGTCACAGTGATGGGACATACAGTGTTAAAAAAAGAACTTCCTCCTCTGCACCTTACTAACTGGAAATGAACAGACCAGCAGCTGACTCTCATTAGGAGAGATGGTGCAGTATGTTCAGAATGGAATACTAGCATGCTTCTTACTGCAAACTGATGTATGAATACACTACTCTTCAAAAGTTCAGGGTCGCTAAGGGTTTTGTAAAAGAAATTTATACTTTTACTCAGTAAGGGAGCCCTAAATTGTTCAGTAAACAGAGTAGTGACAAAAATGTTTCAAAAATTTCCATTTTAAATAAATGCTGTTCTTTTGAACTAACTATTCATTAAAGAATCCTGTTAATTAAATGCATCACAGTTCCCACAAAACTATTAAGCAATACAACAGAGATAATTATAAGAAGGTAACAAAAACAATGTTTCTTGTTCAGAATGTGTGACCTTGGACCACAAAAGCAGTCATAAGCATCAAAATTTAATTTAAAACAATTGAACAAAAAAAAAATATCTGAATCTGAGAGTGCAAAAAAATTCTAAATACCTTTAATCACCTTTAAGGTTGTCCAAATGAAGTACACATGCATATTACTAATAAAAAATAATTTTTTTATATATCTGTGGTAGGAAATTGACAAAATCTCTTCATGGAACATGATCTTATTTTAATATCCTAATGATTTTTGGCCAAAAAAGAAAAATCGATCATTTTGACCCATACAATGTACTTTGGCTATTGCTACCTTTATCTGTGCTTCTTATGGTCCGGGGTCACATATTAGAATGATTTCTGAATGATCATGCGACACTGAAATTTACTTAAACGAAAGATTTTTAAAAAAATGAATGTTCATAATAACATTTTAAAAACCAACACTTGTCAAATGACCCATTCAAGTCATTTACTTAGCAGAATGGGATCCACTCATGTCTGAAATATTGTTATTTTTGCCAGTCTGAGTCAAAAATTTGAGGCTTGAAAGAAAAGGCGTGGTTGACAACACACTGAATTCTGATCTGGTTATATACAACAAACATAGTAGGTCAAACATCCAGAAAACTGCACACTGTTCACATTAAATAATACAATAATACAAGTTCTACCCTATTCTGAATACAACCACTGGCTACCTCAACCAAACCTCTCAATATGAATACTCATCACACACAATAAATAAATAATGGGATAAACAGTTGTAACGCCCAAGCTTCTCCTCTATTCTTCCGTACGACTAAACAGCTCTATGCCTCAGACTCTAGGTTCGTGTGAAGCTACGCTCAGAAAGAAACTGATGGGTCGAAACCCGAGCCGTAACACCAGCTAAGGAAACGGCCCAGACTGCATTACGCAACAGGGGGCTGCAGTGAGCTCATTCTCGGTCTCTGGAGACGGGCGGTATGGCTCGAAGCCATCCACCTGCTCAGGCCCAGAGGATCCCAGACCACAGACATTGTTCCTAACAACTGGTCAGGTGTGCAGAATGTTCCTAACCACAACCGCTGTGGGATTAACACACAGCCAACTAATTACAGAGTGAGAGTCAACCTCAGCAGAAACTGAAAGGAATGAGAGAATATTGTCTCAGATGGTTTAGTTAGTTTGTGCAAACACTGAACCCTGAACTGGCATGTCTCGCACTGTGTTATTATGATGCTTTTGCAGATTTACCGACAATAACAAGACTCCATCTTTGCGGTCAACATGTGCGTAAAACCATTGGCAAGGAAGTCGTTAGATGATGACACATGTTTTTTGTTTGTTTCACTTTGCACTAGCACATTTGAGACTTGTAAGCTCACAGTGTCTTTATTGCAACGCTTTAATATTTATTATTATTATTATTATTATTATTTAGTATTTGATATGTAGCTTCATGCAGAGATAGTATAGTTAACTAAAACCATAAAGTTTTCGTTACTTGAAATAAAGGTTGAATTGAAATTATTTTTTTTAAATTCAACTATATTCCTTCTACTAAAACTAAATTACTAAAGCATCAACAAAATCAAAATGAGGAAAAAAAAAAGTATATATATATTTAAAAAATAAAAGGGCTGTCAAACTACTAAAAGTGATCAACCACATCCAAAATAAAAGTTTTTGTTCACATAATATATGTGTGTGTACTGTGTATATTTATTATGCATATACAATACACACACATACAGAATATGTTTTGAAAATATTTACATTTATATTATATATAAATGCATTAAATATTTAATAAAACAAAACTTGAGTATATATTCACATAATAAACAGAAACAGTATAATATGTTATGTAAACAAACATTTTGGATGTGATTATCGTTTCACACCACTAATATAGATAAAATATAAAAACTACATTAATATATCATTGATCCTAAAGTAAATTACATGTAAAGGCATCTTCAGGATAAAAATTAAGCTTTTTGAGGCATGCCAAAATATTTTCTTTTTTGTTACTTGCATGCACAAAAGAAATTTATATAATCATTTTCACAATCATCCTCTAGTAGTTCTTAGTATCTTTTGCAGGATGGTGATAAAATGTACCAACACAGCAATATGAGAGAGACAGTGTCAGTAAAAGAACCCTGTTGCTTTATTGGGATATGAGGGAATCGGAGAGCTACCTACTGCATTGAGTTATGTGGCTCATATCCTTCTCAGGCACAAGCAGCACACCCGAAATAGATCAAGAAAAACAGAAAATAAATCAAAGGGCAAGAAGCAGCCCAATGACAGACACTGGCTGTGTAACTTATGACGAATGCTGGCCTAATTAAGGTGTTGGGAACAAATGAAGTAGTGAGGTACGCTGGAGTATCTTTGCTTTCATCAGACTTGTCCGGTCAGAATTTGAGATGCCGTGTGTGGTTGTGAAACAAGATTCCACCACGACCAATTCAGCTGCTTACAAGAGCGCAAGACAACATGATCTGGAGCGCTAGACAAGACGCTGAAGAATCAAAACAGATGTTTTCAAGTCTTTGATATGTCACTGAACGAATAAAAGATGAATAATTAACACCAAACACAATGAGAACGCTCATGAAAAGCATTGAGGGTTTCATTGATGCCAAAAACAAGCAATGCACTGCATTCCATCTTATGCTAAAAGGACTAGCATCTGCTTTCCTTAATATACGGCAGTTTAAACATTTCAGATTTAAGATAGTATAGAAGTACATCTGAAATTGTACTATTGTGAATCGACACCGTTTCCATTAACCAACATTACGTGACTAAAACACAATTTTTTTCCTTCTGCAATAAGTCATGGTGACGAATGTTGTTTGTTTACATATACTGCAGCCGCTTCTGAAACGTGACATGGCTGCTATAAACACAAGCCGTAACACACTACAGACATGTGCAGTGTAAATAAGAGCTTATCCAAGCATTAACTACAACAAAAGCAGCCATGTATTAGGTGTTTCTTGGAGATTATAGTACATTAAAGAATGATCATGTGACTTTTACATACACCAGCTGACATGTAAACTTAACGGGCACAATTTCAATTTGCACTATTTGAAGGGTAATGAAAAAGCAGCCATTGATAATAAGAAGAAATGTTTCTTGAGCATCAAATCAGCATTATAGAATGATTTCTGAAGAATCACGTGACACTGAAAACTGGAGTAATGATGCTGAAACTCCAGCTGTACATGACAGAAATAAATTATGTTTGAAAAAATATATATATTTGATAAAAGATTACGCAAAACAATAACTTACCAGTTCACAGTACTCAAAAACAAGCAGGAAAGGGATGGCCTCCACACACTGACCAAGACACTGCAGTATATTGGGATGCTGAAGAACCCTGTGAACGACAATTAATGAAAAACATTCATCTAGCCATATGGGACAGATTTTACTCACTATAATAATGTGTATACATTATTACAGCTTTAAAGACAACGATCTCCACTCGTAATGGTTTTTTGCCAAGTGTTAAATGTTTTTGCAAGTGTGGTTTTTATTGTTTTCTCATTTTTCAAACAAAGTAAAAGTGGTAGAATGGTTGCGTTTGAAGGGTTAGGTGGGTTGTGAACCACCTCAAGTCAAAAAAGAACTCATCTCTGTAAGGTTCTCGGTCTAGATATGATGCAACTGCCGCCCAGTCACAAAACAAATCCCAATGGATAAACTCAAGTCCCGCCCTACATTATTTGGTTCTTGAAGTTGACATGCTTACAGTAGATGAAAACATCACAACTATTGAAATAACCACTACTAAAATTACATAAACAACAATTTTAAGGATAAAGGCCCTCTTACCTATATGGGTCTCCCTGCTGCAGGAACTCGTTCTGCTCTTTGGAGCTGGCGTTGGCCTTCAGCTCTTTGACAACCGCTCGGGCGACTCCAGGGTCCACATAGATCTCACTGAGCAGAACCTGTCACAAACAAATGACTTTCATAATGGGCCAATCCAAGTGATTCAGAAAGGAACCGAGTCCTTCTAGCAAACGAGGCCTGTTAGGCATATCGCAGCAGGTGGCTCACATGAGGATGTTCCCCTGGCTCAGCTAAGCAGGAAAAAGCATCAGGAAACAAGGTTTTCCCTTAAGTCTTAATCTCGGTAAACACATCCACACACAGGCTGTGGGAGGACAGCTTGAGTGCCGTATAATGCTCCCTTGTACACGTCAAACTCTGGCCCCAGAGGACCCCCGGCATAGAGATGAGAGCAAGTACCAACAAGATCACGAGATGTGATTATTTAAGATGAATCCTCCAGAGAAATTGTACATTTGTCCTTGACAAATACTTCAATAGTCACTACTCTGCTTTCACACAGTATATGCAACAAGACTCAAGTTTACCCATACACCTTCACACTTTCAGTGTACTGTGTAAATACAGGAAGACAAGCTTACCTTTCCAAACCAGCCATTCCCGATCTCCTGAATGTAACTGAGAGAGTGTCGTGCCACGTGAGGGCCTGATGAGACGTCTAAAAAAAACAAAAAAAAAACAGACAAACATAGAGATGGATAAATATAACTGAAAAGCAGCAAATGCAAGGAAAAGTCACTGTTATACTTCAGCTACAACTTATACTTCAGAATACAACACTTAAAATGAACGTAAGAACATCATCTTATGTAAGGCTGACTCTTTATTCATCACAATATGGCTTCTTTCAGAAGAATTTTGAAAGCAGTTAATCTACTTTTAGTAAATGTAAAGACTTCAGCACTGTGTGTTTGACTCAGACTGGTTTAATGCAGGGCAGTAGTGTTGTCAAAAGACCCGGTACTTTGGTACCAAGTCGGTACTAAAAAAAATTTAACGTTACGGTACCAGTATTTTTTAAGTACCGGTGGTACCGCGTACCCGGTTCTTGATGTGACCTCATGATTTCCGCGATGTAGAAAACGCAGACAGAATCTTGGAATCCAGTTTAAAAACGGAATGTAGCCTACAGTTTGCTATATGAACTAGTATATCTGTAAATACTAAAAGTCGATTCAAATATGAATCCTGTATGTTCTGTGCGTCTCTGTGAATGAATGGCAGAGACATTAATACATCTCCAGAACTGCTCTGAGAGTCACTTAACGTGCATTTTACCATTTCACTTACAAAAGGTATTCACGGCAACCCGTCAAAATAAATGTTTGTTTTTCATACTTTTATTATTTGTGGAAAAACACTAGTTAAAATAAGTAAAGAATGGCATTGATTATTGTACATTTTATTTTAATAATTAATTAATTAATGCTTTTGTGATTTGCTTTGGTACCGAACCATGAATTTTCACTGTTATCGATCCCGAATACAGAAATTTTGGTACTGTGACAACACTACAGGGCAGTGTTTATTACCTCATAATCTGCCTGAAAACACACTACATCACAACACACAGCTGACATTAACTCTTAAGATCACTGATTCTTACTTATTATTTCTATTCTCACTAGAGATAATGTATCAGGCTGTGTTCGTCTGTCAAGTTAACTATCAGTATCATGCATCTTGAAACCACAGCCTTTACACCCCGATAGTACTTCTGAATAATCATGTTGAGAGCAAAAAACGCATACTTAAACATTTTAAAAAACTGCAATGTTTTCAAGTTTTATCCCTAGAATATACACTAAGACACTGTTTTTTGTTAAGAAGTTTCTTCTGCACACCAAGCTTGCATTTATTTGATCCAAAAAGCAAAAGCAGTCATATTTTGAAAAATTTGTGTTATTTAAAGTAACTGCTTTCTATATGAATATATTTTACAATGTAATTTATTCCAAAATTACATTTTAAAGCAAGGATTCTTTAAATTGTTTAAAAGATGATAAAGACAACTTATTACAAAAAGATTTCTTTTTAAATACAGGCTCGGTGAGCAGAAGAGAATCCTTAAAAAAAAAACATTGAAAATCTTAATGTTCAAAAACCATTGGCTGGTAGTGTATAATGATTTTTGTATAAGGCTTTTGGAAATTTTTGAAGAAAAAGGAGCATGAGACGAGCTCATATAAAGTATCACTCAAAAGTTTAAGGGCAGTAATATTTATTTTTTAAAAATTAGCAGGGATATATTAAATTGATCAAACATGGCAGCAAAGACATTTGCAATGCGATAAACGACATCTATATAAACTTTCTAATATCTTACACAAAAACATAACTCTTTTCAATATTCCTAATATTAAGAATAATGCTTCTTCAGCAGCCAATCTGGATATCTGAATGATTTCTGAAGGATCATGTGAAAATTCAGCTTTGCATCATAGGAATAAATTACACTTTAAAATGTATTTACATAGAAAACAGTTATTTTAAATGGTAATAATATTTCACTATATTTCTGTTATTTTTGAATCAAATAAATGCAACCTTAGTCAGCATAAGAGACTTCTTTCAAAAGCGTTAAAACATCTTACAGACCACTTTGAGCTTTGTACTCTATGCAAATGATTGCATTTGCAGATGTGCTGGGAGGGCAAGGCAGATGTTTCTGACCTGTTATCCGGGGCAGTTGGAGGTGAGGGGGTCCAGGGAGGGGCACAGTTGGAACAGCGAGTGTGTAAACCTCTGCAGGAGACTGCATAGAGGGGGTATCCTCTGCTGGGGGCGTGAAATCAACCTCATCCTCGAAGTGGTCTTCAAACTCCTGACACGTTACAAATCACATTTAAAATGAATACCAGTGACAATCAAGAACTAAGAATCAAAAGCTTTACAGACAGGATTTGCTACAAACAACAGACTTTATTTCACTCACCTTAAAGTTGATCTCTTGCTCTTTGCAGCAGGAAGCACAGTTGAGCAGCAGTATCACAAGGGCCACCAACACAGCCAGAGACAGCAGCAGCGAGATGGTCAGAGAGAAATCCACATACCCAGCAGCCTCTGCTGAACACAAACACCCGATTAAAGCTCAGTGTGTTACGCAGATGATGGACGTTAATGGAGAGATTATCTTTTAAAGGGAATCCCTTGTGTAGCAAGCAGGATTATTTGAAACGAGAGACCACACACTCATTTAATCATTCCTCTGCTTCAGGACACTGATCTGCTCCGGTTTCTAGAGCAACAACACAGCAGGTTCCCATCAAGAGAGGTTAAAAGCCTACTTAACACCAACTGATTATTATGGGAGTCGTTTAGTTATGACACATCTCACTACAATAGACACATATGGAGGCTGTTTAAAGTTGCAATTAAGACTGCACAATATAAGACTGTGAGATTTAGTTTTTCTGTGACATAAATTGAGATATATATTTTGAAAGAATGAATCATTCTGGAATGATTGGGTGATTTGGTTTGGAAGCACCATCTAAAAAAGTTTTAACAGAAAAAACATTTAATAGAAAGAGTGCAAGCAATTCTTTTTAGGAAATCTTGCACACAAAGTCTGAAATTTTCGTATATTCATGTTTTTTTTGTATTCGTCATCCTTTCCTATAAAATGCCTTCCAGAAATTAAAAAAAAAAAAAAAAAAACCCCGAACCTTATCTGAATGATTTTTCATGTTTCGGTGGCAGCGTGTAAACGTGATTGACAACGTGAGGCCTTTTTAACAGTCAAACATTTTAGACAGGAAATTAAGACACTGTGTGCAATGACCTTTTTTACAAAAACTAACTCAAACCATTCTCAGTAACCATCAAGTCATTAGAGCTGGGGGGTTTTCCCCCCGCAAGTTTGTATAGGCCACATTCTCACAGTTTTGACCCATTTAATATGATTATAAAACATGTAATACTGCTATAACTTTATTTATTGCTAGAAGTTAATCTTATACCTGTTAAATCACAATCTTAATAATTATATCTTAATTTCCTCAATTTTAAGCATTGAATCAAGCTCATTTTTTATGCTTCCAAATAAGCTGCTGTTTTCATAGTGAATCCTGGCACTGTGTTCATTTGCACATGTGCAGCTCCTAAAACAGTGTTTTAGTGTCTAAAGATGAGGTTTATTTACTATGAATTTTCATAATTAAATCACAGCTTTTATCATTTGCATCACGTTAAGTCATATCCCAATATTGTTAAATTCTGATTTATTTTGAAGTGTTGCAAGTTGGCTGCATTGATTTAGAATTCAAATGAAGTGTGTTCAAACATTTTTCAATTTCAAATTTTATAATATATTTTCCTTGTACTTAGAGATGAATGATATTGTGCTCTGGACGGGTCTAACAGCAGTTCAGACATCAAGTGTTGAAAGGCTGGATGTGCTTCAGCACCTGTTCTGTCACGACAGCACTATTAACACCGCTCTCCATTCCTCGCATCAAAACAAAACAACCCTCTGGGGTTCAGAACAGCAGGCAGCATAATTGGTGGCAGGAGAGGTCAGTAACACAGATCTCAGATCAGATGAGTTGGGCCGCCAGCGTCACATGTGTCTGTGCGTGTTTGGCGTGTTGCTAACCCAGTAGTTTGTCTTGCACAATTAGCTGACAAGGATGCGTATGTATGGATAATATGCTAAGACCGATCTTTCACCAGTGGCTGGCATGATCTCCCGTAATAGTAATAAATGTGGCATCAGTAATCCTGCAGGCCACACACAGAGCCATGAAATTTGAGGAGCAAAGACGGAGCTATTTTGAACACTTACTCATAAAAGGTGTTTGGAAGTGCACAGGTCTTTGACTGGGTCGTGGCTCAAGAGTAAAATTTGTTCTGCCATTATCTCACATTTAAGATTCAAACAGATTGATCCCTTCTTGATTTAAATATTAGTGTAAGATTTTCTTCTGATTTAAACTTTAACAATAGCATTAGATTTTGTAAAAGATGGCTTAATCATTTTTAAATATATTTACTTTCGATTTTAAGTCTCGTTAAAAGTTTTGGCTAACACAATATGTGTGTGTGTTGTGCATATTTATTATATAATTGACTTTATAAAACTTTTAAAATGTATACATTTTTTCCTTTAACGTATACACGCATGTGTGTTAGGGCTGCATGATAAATCGACATGAAATCGTAATCGCGATTAGACAGATGCTGCAATTGTCATGTGTATCTTACAGTAAAGCACGATTCTGTGATCAGCAGTAAATCTCCATCTGAAGGCCAGAGTGTACTCTCAAGGGGTATCTCCAGAATACACCCTGAAGAAGAAACCCAGGAAACGCCTTTTGCTGCAGCCGAATAAACAGAAGATTTAAATGCTTTCATTGATTCAACATGACTAATGAACACATAACTAAAATTGTGATTAAATGTGCAGACAGGCGTGATTAATCGTACAGCCCTAATGTGTACGCACACATATACCATGTAAACAAAACCATTAATTTTAGATATGATCTTAAGAAAATCTTAAGGAAAACAGCAGGTCTCAAATGCATTAAAAACACATGCATCTAACAGAAAAACACAAATTTGTGAAAACGGTGAAGTCATGTGCATGCATATGGTTCTTTACTACTGATCTGGCATGCATAAGGCTGCATTTTTAGTCGTTTTTTGCAAATTCGTGTGAACGGGGCTTGTTTTGACAATGTTGTCATCTGTATGCAAAAATTGCAAAGGAAAAACTTTTCTGTATTTAGCACATCACTGTCGTGTAAACGTGCCCTTACCCTCTAGCCACATCCCTTTGACTAAAACGTACACCTGAACCCTTCAGTGCAGAGTCAAATGACAATATGATCTAACACTGCAATTACACCGAGAGCTCTGGGATGTACATGAGAGACCTGTTGCTAGGCAGCCTCGGGAGACAAGACCCAGGCAAGTTAGTTCAATATAATAAAAACGCCAAACTTGTGTAGGGGGAAAAAAAACAAGATATTAAATGTTGCTTCCAGAACTAACACATTTTTAGATGATTAAGCTTTTTACCAAAATGCAATTTTGCAAAACATGTCCAATGATTAGACATTTATTTCAAAAGACAAAGCATGTCATGAAAGCCCAAACTATATGGATTTTTTGACAAATTAAACAAATAATAGTACACTTATCAATATTCAAGGTCTAAGCAAAAATGCTTTTTTTTTTAGAGTCATTACAATTTTAGAGTAATTAATAAAAAAGAAAAAAAATCTAAGAACTCAGTGCTTTAAATTAGATTAAAATGTTTAAAAAAATGTTCCTTTTATCATGAACACTCTTACATGTCATCAACCCACAAACAGAAGAATGCGTCTTGCCACTTTGACACCAGTCTGAGACATTAATATGTCTCCAGTTGCTAATATTTCCGAGGGTACAGTAGTTCATACATGAACGTACAATTTTACAACATCCAATTGCGCAGAAAGGAGGTCAGAGGTTTATTTATTAATAATAAATGGTGTCTCATTTAAGTCACCAGTTTCAGACATACAGAATGTGTCAACCCTGAGTGAGAGCACTACATTACTTATTTTCTAAGTTGAGAGTAAATCAATAACAATGCTGCATCATGTGTTCAGAGTGAATGGCTGACCAAAAGGCGGCAGACTTCCAGCTCAGTAACTGCATAGGTTATGAGGGGTTGAGAGATGTGTTGATCATTACTGCAGTCGGACTGAACCCCTGCTCCTCTGATGAGTGACGAGCAGTGGGCAGCAGCACAATCACCTCCCCGTTTGTTCTTCTTATCTGAGTCATGAGTTTATATCATGACTTGGCAAGCAGTACAAATTATTCAACTGCTTCTCAGGCCAATAAACACCAAGCTGTCAGCTCTTATTTCGGCTCTCTTGCATAATGAAGCGATGTCTGCTCACACAGAAGTGGAGATGACCCAATTGGACGGGGTGTTGTTGTCTCGATTTGGCATATGTGTGGACAGATTCAGGTGGAGTTTTAAACTGTCCACTTGCTACTGCCTTATGGGTACGGTGCAGCACAATGACATTATTCATCCAACAAACTACTCAATTATTGAGACTTCTGTTAGCTTTGAGGACATTCCTATCTAGTGCAAACTGACTAATTAGTTTGCATATGCATCTAGAATTCTCAGTCTTTCTTTTCCAGAAACATAACATACAGATGAATCTTGCAAACACAGACATATTGAAATTTGCATCAATCGAACGCTCTATAACAAGGAAGTGCACCAAAAAGAGGGGCACGCTCACAACAGGTCCCAGGACATTCATGTAGTTTAGGTGGCAAGTAGACGGAGCTTCACTGCATTCCCGGTCTTGTCAGGCTCATTGGAAAAACTTGGCTGCAAAACAATATTCTGTTGCTTCTTGCATGTATGATACTTTCAAAACGAGTGGCACTGAAAGCATGGTGAGAACATGAGTGTCTATGTTTTATCTTGGTCGTTGTACATATCTCTACACTTAAAATAAGGAAATATTTGGTGAATGGTGCTAAATGTTAACGCTGTATTGTGTTTTAAAGTACTACCTAACTCTAACTGACAATGTTAACGAAAGTACCAGCAAAGTCCCTTTAGGGCAAGTCATGTCACTTGGCAGCCATCTTTGAAATGCCTCTCAGGCAGGCAAGTGCAGCTCCCATCACTGACTTTGTATGGGGGAAACATTAAATTCTCTCAAAGTGTTCACTAAGCTACGATTAATATAGGTTGTGGAGGCACGTTTTTCCAATGAGCCTGGGTTGGTCAAAACAGATGAGCATTTAGGCTAGACTTCACATGCAATGTGGTCACATGCATTTCTGACTACCTCGGTCTGTAGTTCCAGTGATCTGATCGCAAGACCTCATTTACACCTGTATTTGGTGCTGACAACTTGCAAAACAGATGTTAATGCTGGGTCCTACATTAATATTTTAGACAATATTAAAATGTAAAATGTAAGGTAGTTTTAATCATTGTGATGTCAATTATTACTTTTACTAATATAGCCTTATATTGATGATTTGGGGTTTACACTATTGTTCAAAACTAATGACACGCATCATACTGGCTGACTGTCAGTGTACTAAAAATAAAATGCTGTGTGGGTGAACTTCAGCAAATGGTTAAAGGACCTCATACACTACAACATTTGCAAGATTATAAGGATTATGACTCTAAACACAATCTCTGCTACAATGCCACAACTAAAGCTATCAAAGCACCAATTTTGGAATAAATCCACAACCTTATACATAGCCTAATACATTTTTGTGCAGACCTCGATTACATGCAGTAGCAGCTCAGCTTATACTAATCTAGCCTATTTATTTGTTGACTAACTTCACACTGTTAACAAACAAGTGACTGTCATCTTATGCACATTATCCTAACTAGCCAACTATTTGTGCCAACCCACTGAATAATTGATTTTGACAATGTGCAGATTTGCATACAGGTTAGAGTTAGTCTGTCCATCTGAATCACTCAACTGACTGTAAAGGATTAGTAACGCTGTGACAGTTGCTTTCATTAGTTAAAATGATTGTCTGACTGGTTTAAGCACTGCTGCTAGATTGCTCATAGTGTTTTTGGCTAATGACAGAATTATTCTGCAATTGCACAACTGAAAATAAACAATGCTGATTAAGTGACATTTTGTGATTAAGTCACATTTTTTAACAACACCCCAGAAAGTACAGGGTGTTTGTGCTTCCTGACTTTAAAGTCTGTTGCTGAGAAATTGTGTCATAGGAGCAAGCTGAAACACAGCCAAGTCTACTATCAATAGCGCTCTTTCCACATTTAGCTCATCTGCAAGGAACAATGTGAAGATGCAGCGAGGGTGAGAAGCGAAAGACGGCACACTTACACTTTACACAGATGACCAGAGGGAAAAAAAAAACAAAAAATGCTAACAAGGCAGAGTAAAATAGATAAGACAACCTGACTAGGGATGTAAACGTATCAATGCATTGAAATCCATTGATCTGGCATTAAAAATTCAAATTATTAATTACAAAAGTATAAAAATCGATTGTCCATTTTAGTTACGTAAGAGCAAGTGTGGCCATTCGTAACTTGAATGTGCAAGACTTCCTATGTCATTCACTTCCAGTTATTTCAGCTGTATAAAGACTTCATTACGCGGCTTGATATTGCAAACTGGTTTTTGTTATAATATTCATTTATTAGCTTCGTCAAATGCAAGATTTTGTAGAATAAATAGTTGCACTGTTTACTGCACTTTGTTATTCTTCTGTTATTTTTCATAGTTCACTTCCATGTTGAAAAATAAGGTGGATAATATAATAAAATCCAATGTTCATGTGTATATTTTTGCCTTTTTCAGTGCTCTCAAATGATTAATCACATCCAAAAACAAATGATTTTGTTTACCTAATAGATGTGTGTATACTGTGTATATTTATTATGCATGTGTATATATATATATATATATACACACACACACACACACACAAGTCAGCATTTGAGGTGGATTTAAAAAAGTTTGGTATTGTTTTGGTTTTAGGACAACTTTGATGAAAGGTTTTGATAAACTTCAAATGTTGACTACGTCATGTCAGCTCATTTTCAAAATGTAATATTTAAATCATAATTGTCGTGCCAAAAAAATATACAGAAAGAATTATACAGAATCAAGACTAAATTTCAGATTTCTTAACGCACTGCATCATTTAAAAGAATCATAATCAAATCATAGCCAGAGTAAATTTTTACACCCCAGCAGCAACTGCCTGACTGTTTCAAAGACCCTGAATACATAGGCTATAACAAAACCAAAGCAGTGAGAAGACTACATCTGGGTTAGAGCTATTAGTCAGCTTAGACTTCATCACACCGTGCTGACTGCTTCCCTCACTACATCATCATCATCTTTAGTTAAGTCTAATTAACCAGACCATTTGCTTACTGAGAGACAAATGGCCCAACTGGCCTTGTAGAAAGTGGTCTTGAAAATAAAACTCATTACGTATAGATGGTTCGCATGATCATCAAACACCATTATAAAGTGCTTGTAATTACTAGGTCATCTTTTTAAAAGACCTTCTAACCAAGTAAATCATTCACCACTGATAAGAGTGGTATGCTTGGGTTTACACGTTGGCTTACTGTAAGTCATGCTACCTGTTATAAGGAAGCAGTCCTACCTTTGCCCGAATAAGTCTATTGCGTTTTACATAATGAGTGACACTTACGGTTTGGGGAACTTACAGTCAAAATTACAGAAATCATTTCAAACAATAAGGTTATTATGCCAACTAATAAATCCTTATACGACCGAATGAGCTGTAAAATTCCTCTATTTTTAACTGTCAGGAAAATAATGCAACACTTGGTATTTTAATGCGACACTGCTATCACAAGAATACCTGTGACAAGAGCTCTTTTCAGTCTGCTAGCTGTGTTTTCAGCTTATTATTATTGCTGTAACAATATGGAGAACACAACAGAAACTGTGTTTCTGTGGTCTACTCTCCTGATTTAACAGACTGGAATGAACTAAGAATCTCTTGTTTTTCTCTCATGTCTGTTTCCCAGTTTGTTTTCTCACTGGTAATTTAAAACACAATTTTCTCCTCATTTCTCACTGCTATTTAGCAGAGATTACTGTAAAGTGATTAAGTGAGAGGTCAAATATAATGTGTCAAAATGTAGAAAAAAGCACTTTCAATAACACATAGCCTACATTTTCCAGATAAGAAACATTTTCATTCATGCAGGAAAATAATGTCTTATTGTACCCAGTTTTTAAATGAATTATTTTCTATCATACTTAATTTTTTACATTTGAACTAAAGCTTAACCCATAACTTGTGCACAGCATCATGGGGAGTCTGAAAAAGAGAAAATGATGCACATCTGACCTGGCGAAACCACTAAAAAAATAAAATAAAATAAAATAGTACATAAAAAACAGTTTAGAGCTTCGGTAGCTCAAACAAAAGTGAATGGCACAAACACCACCAATATCATGGGTTTCATTCCCATTAATGCATGAAGTGATAAAGTGAATACGTTACCTTTAATGAAACGTGAATTGCTTTGGATTAAAATGCATAAATATATGGTGTCAGGTGTTTGATGACCGTATCACTTACTCACCACATCTGCTTGCAAAACCTCTCACAGTGACACAGACATGGATCATCCTGAAGGCCAACACAAAGGTCTAAGATTTACCTATTAAACAACACTCACTACTGACTCATTAAGGCCTTAAAAAGACCAAAACCAGGAGTAATTTAGCATCGAAGCATGACCTGTCAATATATGAATGAATTCCCAGCTCCAGTAATGTTGGATTAGTGCTTATTTGCTGACTGTTTGGTCACTGTCAGGTCAGGGCGGTTTGTTTGCATACAGGTCAGCTGTCATCTCGCCTACTGACAGCATAACAAAAGACTACCATGCTATCTGGACATGTCCCATGGTAGTACTGTGCGCTGTCCCTTAGTGTATCATGTAAATATATGATGTCATAATAGCCCCCGCTACATTTATGAAGGACAACATGAGTGAAATATGAGCAACCGCGCATTATAATGCGACTGACAGTGTTGGATATCTTACCTGCGAGTTTGTTTGAGACTGGAGCAGCTTGAGAGAGAGTGGCAAATCCTAGTAAACACACACCTCCACGGAGAGCCTCCATCCTCAGCACTGCAGCTAATCCACTACCTCAGCTACCTAGAAACGGCTATCACATCTAAATAAATAACGCAAATGGCCCCTGAATTCGCTCATCTATGTCTATGTACATCTATATCGTTATATCCACCTTGTCAAAGACTCATATTGCGTGATATTAGTCATTCGCCGCGTTATGAGCGTCAGCTAACACGACTGTTCTGTGATGTTTACGAAGCTAAGCTAATGCTAAACGCTACCGGCGTCTTATTTGCGATTGTGTCTCATCGTTTTAAACCGCTCCTTCGTTTACTACCTCTCTCGGACGATTAAATGTGAGGTTATGTCTTTCTCCAGCATTGTAAAACTTCTGGGTCCGCGGAAAAATCAAAAGCGCAGTAAACAGAGTGGTCCAGCATCACCTTTCCGCACGAGCGCCATGTTTCGTGACATCACGCGTCGCGTCACGCGCGGGCGGCGGTGACAGAAACTGACGGCGATTAGATGATTGTCAATGAGAGAGATTGTGTGAGAGATGAAAGGTTTCGACTGTGATGAGCAATTCAAAACATGTATTAGGAGGAAACTGTCACAACATCCAGATTTGATTTGATTTGATTAAACTAAAGAACAAAGGACTATTTTTTTTATCTGTGCAGGAGAATAATTATTAATACATTAATTATAAATCCGGTGTAATTTATAATAGATTTGATAAAAAATAAAAAATAATAATAATTATTATTATTATTATTTATTTATTTTTTTATCAAATATATTATAAATTATAATTATAAATTTTATTATTATTTTAAAAAATATTACAGGGCTGAAGGGCTTATGCAACTTGGGTGGCATGTCTGGATTTTATTTATTTAAGTAGCCCTATTTCTATTTTTTTTTTTTCTTTGCCACTTCATTTGATGAAAATGTGTGAAGATACAAAGACCTCTGAAATTAGACATTATAATTAAAATTAAAAGTATGATCTGTCATGCTTTAAAATAAGAAGCAGTAATATTGTGAAAAAGCCCTATTAGGCCATAACAATTTTAAATAAATGTTATCTATTTGATTATATTTTGAAATGTGATTTCTTCCTGTGATGCAAAGATGATTTTTCAGCATCATTATTTTTCCAGTCTTCGGTGTCACGTGATCCTTCAGAAATCATTCTAATATGCTGATTGCTGTTAAATTATTATTTGTATTTAATTACTAATAATGGTTCTAATTATTTATGGAGGGCCAAATTACTCAAAATGAAATAATTAAATAAATGTTGAAATATATAAATAATCATTACATACATAATGAAATAATGAAATACAAAAATGAATGTAGAAATAAATGCAGAAATGTATGAACATTTATTTATTTTATTTAATCATTAATTTATTCATTTTTTAAATTTATTTATTTAGCAGAAATAAATACAGAAAAATAAAATGTTAATAAACCCATAGGTCTAATATTATAAACACTTATTTCCTTTATCTCCAAATGAATAAATAAATGAAGACATAAATAAATAAATATTTATTTATTATTAAATAATTAAATT
>JAUCMR010000071.1:20173228-20217063 GCA_032357425.1 Enteromius argenteus
TATATTTAACGATTTATGTATAAATTTTAACATTTATTTAATTATTTAATTTTGAGTAATTTGGCCCTCCATAATTATTAGCAGTGTTCAAAACAATTTTTGCTGCTTAATATTTTTGCTGAAATCATAATCCTTTTTTCCAGGATTCTTAGTAATCGTGAATAGATATTCATATAACAGCACTTATTTAATCTATATATTTATTTTTGCAACCTTAAATGTCTTCACTGTGCAGTTGTAATCTATTCAATGTGTCCTTGCTGGATAAAAGTATTAATTAATTTATTTCACTTTCACAGTATCCTTAAATTCCACAAAAGCACAGCACCATAGCTTCATTTAATAACAGCAGAATCATAGCTGTTCCAAAAGAGCTGTGATGTATAAAATAGAAATGAAAATAGTCTGAACACTTAAATGTATACTGTATCGCCATAGAAACCCACTCCCTAATGCCTTTTCCCAGTGCTCCCCACACAGTACTAATATAATGTTTCAGCTAATTTCTTTATCTTTTTTCCACAGTTTTTCCACCCTTCAGATTATTGTTTAAGGTTCTTTACACAAAGAAAAACAAACAGCTATGAAATAATGCACTGTAAAAAATTTAATCTAGCTTCAGCTGTTAATCCCTAGTAAAAAGAAATAGACTAAAATGTATTTGAAATACATTTATTTCATACACAGATTTGTACAATTATTCTTAATAAATGCTCCGCAATATACTTTTAGTAAATTAATTAATTAAAAATACAAAAATCATACACGTCTCATCAAAAGTGACATTAAAACACATTTAAATTCAATGCACAATGTCCAAATTAAGTTATTATATTTTTATTATCAGTAACTCTCAGTAGGCAATATTTCAGTAAATATGTTGACGGATCTGAACTATACTGAAATAAATGTATCTTATCAAATAGTTTGTAATATTTTAAGTATATTTCTATTTTACTAGGGATTGCTTTTAGATTAGCACTTAAATATTTTATCGGTGACACTTAAATTAACAATTAACAAGCTTCTATAGCATGTATCTTTATTTATTAATGTTAATCTCAACATTTAATAAGGTTTAATATTAAAAGTTGCATTTGTTAAAATTTATTGACGAACACATGATCTTTATTAACATGAGAAAAAGTTAAACTAACCCTACTGTTTGTTAGTTAAAGCACTGACTAATGTAAACAACTAAAAGCTTACTGTAAAGTGTACTATTTTATTTTCTCGCTTATTTATTGTATAAACATACTTATAAGGCAGCCTCATCGTGCTGATTCTATATTTTATTGCTATATACGTTTGTGATTTTGCATTGTAATTTATTTTGCAATTCAGCACAAAGCAGAAGAATTTTCCTGCCCAGCATCATCTCAGGTCTCAGTAGTAAGCCGAGCTCACCTGAGTCCTTCATAAGCATATATGCAAAAATCCCATCCTTTCAAACCAATAGCTGTCAGAAATGATCTGCTTGGATTAGCTAATGAGGAGGGAGGTGTTTTGTGGCCTCCTTGGGTTTAAGGGCACGGATTCACACTCTCTCTGCACTTTAGGTCCCAGAACTGCAGGAGAGGGTCTCGGTTTCTTCATTGTTCCTGAAGACACACCTGAAGAGAAGCACACATCACATCACTTCCACCTCCCGTCCAACGGTGAGTGCTTGCTTCTTAACATATACTATACTGCTAAAGCTATTTTTGATGGAGTCAGGAATCTAAATCTTAATTTATAATACAGAAGTTACTTTTTTTTAATTGGAATGCATTGCATCCTTGCATTTTCCAGAGGTCTTGTCTATGTTAATGTTTATGCTAATTCAGATTGGACAGGAAAGCTCAATTAAATGTTCAATTAAAACATGCATATACTGGATTTAGTATTTGATTGGGTCTCTAATTGCAATTTGTATTTGTAGTACTCGGTTTTTGTGGAAACATGGCACTTGCAGGACACCTGAAGCAAGATGACATTGCTGCAGCTATCCAGGCTTGTCAAGGTGCGACACACACTCACACACACACACACACAGTCACTCATCTGCACACGCAACTGATGTTCATGCTCATCTACAAGAGCACACATTATTCATATGTGCTTCCACTTGTTAAACAGCTTTGTTATTCTCACTAACAGCAACAACATAAAGAGCTGCTTTAGTTACAGCTACACACACACACACACACGCTCGCAGGGAGACTCCCATAGGCCGGTGAGTCCGGGACCCTGGGGAAGGGTAGATCCAGGTATCCAGGCAGCCGGAGACTGGGGAGCAGCTGCCACCAGGATACCAGTGTGTTTGTGCATAGCATCCAGAAATACACACAGACCACTTTGTTATCTTACTGTAACTATTCATCACAAATGACACAAAAATATGTTATCCAAGCCAATACATTATATCTAATATCTATTTTTGAATCACATGCACATCACAAGATACAAAGCTGTAATGTTACATGTAAAAAAGTATAATATATAATATGTACTACTAAGGGACTAGCTTTAAAGTTGTAATATGTAGCATTTAGGGGCAAAAATGATTATACAACCATATTGACTTAACATTAATTCAACTAGTAGTAGTTCATCGTGCATCAATGCCAGTATCAGACAAAATAAAATAAAATAAAATAACGTAAAATAAAATAAAATAAAATAAAATAATGTAAAATAAAATTAAATAAAATAAAATAAAATTAAATAAAAAATAAAAAAATAAATAAATTAATAAATTAATTAAAATGTAAGATTATTTAAATTGTTTATAGTTACAAATATCACTGAAAAAATTTGCTTTTAAATTTCACAATTAATTATAAAGAAATGTTTGAAAAGAAATATTTGGAAGAAGAAAAACTGAAATAGTATTTTCTTGCAAAATATACTCCAGTAATGTTAATGTAAGACTAGCTGTTGAACAAGCAATACTCATAAATAAATGAATTACTGATGATATTGTAATATATAATATATAGTGTAGTTTCATGTATGTATGACTGACAAATATGCATCACATTTGGTTTATTAGCATGTGTCCAGCATGGAACATTCATATAAACTCCAAATAAATCCCAAATTTAGGTGTAAATGGTTAATTTTCCATTTTTCATATTTTTGTTTTTCAGCCCCAGGGACTTTCAACTACCAGACGTTCTTTGAACAAGTGGGGCTGATGGGTAAAGCTACATCAGATGGGGAGAAGGTGTTCAAGGCCCTGGACCAGGACAAGAGCGGCTATATTGAAAAAGAGGAGCTGAAGTAATGCATTCTTCAAATCCTGTTTATCTGTGAATTGTAATATTATTATTTTTATGAACTGTTCTTTGGTTGTGTCTCCAGACGCTTCCTCCAGAACTTCTGCGGGAAGGCCCGAGAGCTCACAGAGGCCGAGACCAACACTCTCCTGGCAGCTGGGGACATTGATGGAGACGGGAAAATTGGCATGGAAGGTAAATCCAAACCAGTGCACCTGGGCCCCTGGGAGCCATACTCCTGTAGTAACCAGGGCTCCTCCTTCACTGTCTGGCTCCTGTTTCAGCCCAAGGGATTAGTCAGCTTTACTAATGAGAACCAATTCTACTTCCTTTAAGACGCACAGATGTGCTGATTGCCTTGAAAGACTGGGACTTCACTCTGTCCTCAGTCAAATTAACATGTCCTTCCTGGCAGTGAAGACAATAACTTAGATTTGCGTGTGAGAAGCATCCTCACTCTTATTTACGCAATGTATTCTTTTCTGAGAAGTGTTATATTATAGTAGATTATATTCTAACATTTGGGGATTTGGAAACGTGAACTAAAGATTTCTGCGGTAACACTTTACAATAAGGTTTATTAGTTAACATAAATTAAACATTAGTTATAAACATTAGTTAATGGACTGTGAGCTAATTAATGTTCAATGTAAAATCATTAACTAACATAAACAAAAATGAATAAATAATGTAATAAATGTTCATTGTTTGTTCATGTTAGTTAATACATTAACTACACTGAGAAAAAAAAAGTAAAATTTACAGTAAAAAAACACATTTTTACAGAATTCGACTGTAAAAAAAAAATACAGTAACAATATTTTAGGTTTTACTGTTTTAAGCTAAATTTACAGTTAAATACCATTTTCATTAACTGATATAATGTTAATATACCAACCTATTAAGGTACTGTACCTTTGAAACACACTGATAAGCACCAAATGCAGGTGGTGATGAGAAAGTCACATGATGAACCAAAGACCATCACAAGCAGCTTTTAAATCGGAACATGTGTCATTCACACAAACACTAAACACCATCACGGTGACTCATTAAACTGAAATATGCAATAAACATTCATTTAACAACACGACATGTAACATACAACCCTGATAAACATAACTAATAAGAAAAAACTAAGAAGAAACAATTTCACTTGTTTTTCTTACATTTCTTCTTTTTTTTCCTCAGAATTCTGCGACTTGCTGAAATGAGAATGTGGTGAATGTCTTCACTGAACTTCGTTTCATGATTCTCTCTTATTTATTTGCATGCATTATCTGTGATTGCTTTTTATGTGAGTTGGTTATTAAAATATGTTTAGCAAGTCTTTGTAGTAAATTTGCAAATTGGGAACACATCAAAATTTGCTTCTGTAACTAGTGATCATAGAATATATGAAACTGCTCAATAAAATGTAGTCTACAAATACAGGAATTCTTTTATCCAGCTTTGCCTAATGTGGTCTTTTATATTTTTTAAGTGTATGAAATGCATGACAACAAAAATAAAATAAAATAATAGATATATAAAAACAGAATTTTAATTTTGAAAAGGAAAATCACTTCCAAATCAATTTAGGAAAAAGGCACCATTACAACCATTACAACATGGTTAAATAAATTAATAATAGAATAAAATACAATAAAATACAATTACAATATAAAACAATAATAATTTAAAAATAGGAGGATACACTGCAAAAAAACGCAAAACAAATCTTTCTAAGTTGTAAATAAAACAAATAATATTTGAGTATATTTTACAAGAAAATACTATTTCAGTTTTTGTTAAAATTTTTATGTTTATTTTAATGTATTAAGTGTCATTTCTTTGTAATTATTTGTCAAATTTATTAGTAAACTAAAAAGTGAAATTTGTTACCACTCCATGGAAATAATAAATAAAAATAATGGTTCTAACAATTTAAGTGTAAAATTTGTCATAAAAATTAGCACAAAATGAAATTGCAATTTACCAAAAAAAAAAGTAAAAATAAATAAATAAGGATTCATTTGCTAAAATGTGGGTTATTTTGATTAGGTAAAAACAAAGCAAAAAAAAAAAAAAAACAGTTCACTAAAACAATAAAACATGATAACATAATCAAAATAAAAACATAATTAAAAAACATTTTTTTAAATTCAAATATAACAAAGATTATTAGCAATTGTTTTTCAAGACAATAATATTTCAGTCTTTCTACACCAAAAATGTCCTGTTTAATCCAAGATGTTAGCCATTTGTTATATATAAATATATATATATATTAATTTATTTTTATCAAATTTACCAGCAATTTCTTTTTTTGTTTGTTTGTTTTAAGTAGATCCTACACCATTACCTTATTATATAATAAACACTAAGGGTGTAATGAAGCTATCATCTTCATATTGCACAATATGCTTCATGCAGGCCTTATAAATTGAGCGATGTGATCTTGAATCCAGCCTGTGACACGAACACTCACTTCTGCTAACGTTTCAATATTGATCATAATAAGCCCTCGAACGTGGGTGCGAATTATTCTTATCACGCAATGACATGATTTACAGCCTGGAGACGTTTATTGCACCACAGCTCTCCGTCCAGAGTTTCTTAACCTGAAAGAGAAACCTGATCCGGCCAAATTAAACAAACACACGCTCGGTGCCATCCGATGGCTGTTTGTCCAGAAAAGTCAGAAATGAAAGAAGAAACACAAGCAAACATCTCTTGATAAGGTTCTGAGCGGACGTCTGCTTAACCCGAGCCGTCCAAGGGGAGGAGGAGGGCCTCATGATCTATAGGGTCCCACACATGGTTCTGAGCATCGTTTGTGAGCCTAAAAATAGCCCAACTTGACTACTGGACACATTTTTTCGACACTATTCCTAACGTAGACCCACACAAGGTATCTGTTACTGGGCTTCGAATTCCTGTAAATGGTGAGGCTGAGGGTATATAAGCTTGGACCCCCAGAAGCCCTGCTCACACCTCGACTAACTCCTTTGGTTTTTCACTCGCCTTAGACAAGCGCAAGGTGAGTTCATGCCAGCGGGACACATCTCAACTCTTTAGGATGGTGCACAGGGCCTGTGGAATATGTTGTGTGTTTACGGGGAGCATCAGGAGGATCACAGAACATCTTAGTTGACCCTGGAACAACACTGTGATCAGCCAATCAGATTTGAAGAACCAGTTTATAGTTTTTGTGAAGTTTAGGCTTACAATCAGTGTTAAGGTTAGGTTTACGTGTAGAGATATGGTCAAGACTACATTTTTGGATTCAAATGTTGTTCCAGGGTCAACAAAATATGTTGATCTAGGAACACATCTAACTCAGGATGTGCCAGGAGCATCCCGCAGTGGATGTAGAGGCTAAAGACGAACGCTAAATGTCTTGACGCTGAGAATAACTATATAGATGATAAAGCAAATAGTGTTGCATCTGTGTAAGAGGAAAGTCAGGCACTTGCTGGAGTTAGACGAGTCTCTGATGAGTGTTTGAGTTTGTATTTGTATTTGTTCTTATCGGGTGTTTTTTGCTGTTTTTGCAGCTTCATCAGAACCAGAACAATGGCCGTTGCTGCTTTGCTCGCCGCAGCTGATGTGGATGCTGCTATTGCTGCCTGCCAGGGTAAGACATCTCACATTACAGCTTATCACTGCTGGGTGAATACCGTGTATGATAACTGACATGTGGAAGTCATTAGCAAGTGCTTAACAGATCAGCAGTTCGAGCACATTCAGATATAAGGACGTGGTATTAATCAAATTACATTTCTGACTGTGTTAACACATGTGCGCTTATGATCTGTGAAGCACTGCTGAATGCACTGATGTTTGCTAATGATTTTAATGAGCTTCATTTTAGCTACTTAAATTGAGTCTAAAGATTGAACATAGACTAATAAATAAATAAATAATGCTTTAGATAGTGTAATGAAATGTATAAATTACTGAAATATTTCTAAGGTACAGCACTAAAGTAATTTAGCAATTATATGTTTCTGCTTAAATTGTTAAAATAAATTTTGTAGTTGTCTTTTAAAAACTACATAATAAAATAAAATGTTCATTAATATTATATATTATAAAATATATATTTAATAAATTAATTAGACAATATTGACAGAAACACATGGCCAGCATACAAGGGAACTCATTTATAATTTTATAAATTATTATTGCAATAAATTATATTGCAATATAACATTTGTAAATATGATATGAAAGTTTTCTGCTTACATTTTTAACATTTATTTTGTAGTTTTCTTAAAATAAAAACCTACATAATAAAATACAATTTTGATAAACATAAAATAGAGTTTGATAAATTAATTGGACAATATTGACAGAAACACGTGGCCAGCATACAAGTGAATTAATTTATAATTGTATATATTATATTATATTACATTACATTATAATTGGGATATTTTTGAAACATAATGCAAAGACTTCTGCTTAAATGCTTGAAATTTGTTTTGTAGAAAATTTTTAATAATTTAATATTTAAAAGTTTAATAAAATACGATATTTTTAATAAATATTAAAATTTACAAGAACTCCCTTGACGCTATTTCAAAATTGGCAATATCTAAATTGACTGGTTTTATCCAAAAATATTATTGAATGTTGCCAAATCAATCAAAAACATTCATTTCTACATAAATTTATATACGTTCATAGATGAAATCAGGTAGAAATAGCTCTTTGAGGTAACAATTCCAGGCTACCAATTAATCATAGTATTTTTTTTTTGTCAGCACACTTCTATATTCCTGTATTTTTGGTTACCTCTTAATGCTAGTTTTGATTGGTACGTTTTTGGTCAGTACACTTCTATATGATGTTTCTGTATTTTTGATGACTGTCATTCAGATAAGGAAATGAGTGTAGTGTAAACGTGCTGGACATGAATTAAATACTGACTTGTTTCTTCACCCAATCCTCTGTCCTTATGCAGCTGCCGACTCCTTCGAGTACAAGGCTTTCTTCGCCAAGGTCGGCCTGTCCGCCAAGTCCGCTGATGAGGTCAAGAAGGCTTTCGCCATCATTGACCAGGACAACAGCGGCTTCATTGAGGAGGAGGAGCTGAAGTAAGACTCTTGATAAGTCTTTGACTCTGAACAGTGTAAAACAGCGGCGGTGGCGGGGTTACTAACGGGCCTGTGCTCTTTCTGTAGGCTGTTCCTGCAGAACTTCAAGGCTGGTGCCAGGGCTCTGACCGACAAAGAGACCAAGGCCTTCCTGTCTGCTGGTGACAGCGATGGTGATGGCAAGATTGGAGCTGAAGGTACATGAAAAATGCCGTTTTGACACTGTTTTACATCTCAGATGAGATCTAGAAAAGAAGTCAGCTTTTTAGGCTTGGTATGGAGCTTGATTTTTTTGGTTTATAGATGAAAGTGAAAAAAGCTTGGGTATAAACCTTAGAAGTGAGGAAAAGCCTAAAGTGTATGACAGAGGAATTCAAAAGGAAAATGGCCTGGAATTGTTTGTGTTATTTTTTTGTTCATTTAGCATTTCTTCTCACATAATATCACAATATAGCATCACTCAGGGCTCATTAGTAAGGATTATTATTTCTGCTTGTTTTGTCAGGCCAATAATTCAGATTTATAGTCACATTAGGAATGCAGACATTTATCCTGGCCTTTTAAAAATTTTAGATATAGATTTATTTGAACATATATTTCATATATAATAATATTTTTAACCCATCCAAGTGAAACATTTTTGAATAATTTTTTTTTGATATATTTGTAATGTTTTAATCTTTACTTAAATATACATTTATTCATGTGCAAATAAAAAACAATAACGTAAAAAACAAAACAATCGTATATATATTTAATACTTAAACATGTATTAATGTGCATATTTTAATATTTACTATTTATAATATTTTCTATATATTTATTTTAATATTTACTTTTATGTATTCATTCATATGCACATTTTACAAATTATGCATTACTATACATTTTCCACACATGTATTTATTCTGTCTTATACGAAGAAAATGTGCAATGTTTTTCCATTTTCTTATAAATTCTACCAAATGTAAATTTCTAATTGCAAATATATATTTTATGTTTTCATATTTACTTAAATGGGTATTTATTCCTGTGCACATTAAAAAAGTAATATTTATTATTACACATTTTCCACACATTTTATTTTCTCCAATTTAATGTTCATTGCACAGAAAATGTGTAATAAACTCATATTAGCAGATGCTAGAGTGAACCATTTTTAAAAATTTAAATACATATAAATGTATAAATGTAAGTTTTCCACACATTTTCCATTAAATTTTTTGATTTTATTTACAATTAATAACCTTTAATAACCTTGCATGCCACCAAGTGACACAATTTTAAATTAATTTCCAATTGTAAATGTACATTTTGGTATATATTTAATATTTACACATTTATTCATATACATATTTTATATTTATTATTCATGAGAACATTATTTTTTATACATTTTCCACACATATAATTTAAATGTTGTTTTTTTTAAATAAGGATATTAAGACTATGATACGTCATTCTTTAGCTATGGATTATTTTAACTAGCTAACAAGATGACAAAATACTCACCATGCAAATGTAATGTAGGGCAAGTGACAGTGCCATAAACTGGGCTGTAACTCTCTCACACTGGCCTGAGGCCATCAGGCCATTCTTATTACTTAGCTCTGCCTCTGTCACCGTTTGTTTACTTGGCAGCATCCACTGAAGCTCCACTATAGTGTAGGATGTCGAGCATTAGTGCAGTTTATCAACACTAACAGTCCCCTGACGATATTTGAAAATGAAATTGGTAATATGTGCAGAACTGCCTTAACACTCGTCTCATCTCTGTCTCATCTCACAGAGTTTGCTGCTCTTGTAAAGGCTTAAATTTTCATCCGACCAAGACCCTTCCAATACCAAGGAACCAGAACTCACGACAGCTCACACCTTTCTCAGCCGAACTTTTTTTTATACGATCTTATTTATGACTGACTTTGGACAGTTGACTCAGTTTTGAGTACAGTGTCTGGATGAGGGTACTGTTTGTGTTAGTTGGATGTTGTATTTCAAGCCCATTGGCTTGTGCACATGTACAATCTTGGATGCACTTCTGGGGAAGAGTGAAAAACAAGGAATAAATATAGTTTTGGTGTAACATGTCTTTGAAGTTGCCTCTTTCGGGTCCGTCGCCCGATGTCCTCTCGTGATAATGCACTCACAGTCAGGGATGTCCTCGCGGGCCGCTCTTGGCACGAGGCTGGCTGAGGGAAGGCCCGGAGATTTGCTGAGATGCACTGGAAGGGATTTGCAGTGGATAGTTTTCACATGCCCAATTAAGAGTCCATGGCAGCTTCTTGAATGCTCAGAATAGCTCATCGAACAGTCAAACAAAGCGCCGGCCAAGCTCAGTCTTCCAAAACCCATTAAACGGCCTGCAATGGGCACGACTTCATTAGAGCAGCTGGCGATGCTTTTGCAGTAATGTGCTGTTAACCATAAAGGCCAATCAAACTATTGACATTCCCAATTAGACTTTTAAATCGTTTATCTTATAGACAACTTGTATAATTATCCTTAATTCTAATTTACAGTGACCATGTGTCCTGGTTTTCCTGGGCAGGATTTCAAAACCACCAACATTTTTCTCTCTGAAGTCTCCATACATTATACGTTTGCTTGCATTCATTGCTTTGCTCGTTCTTTGTAGATCCCGCCTTCTTGCACACGATTGGTCGCTTAGGTCAATACCCGAACGCTATTGGTCAAACAGCTTATCAGTCATTTTTCCATCAAAGTATGAAAACGACAGAAAAACAAACCGAAACCCAAACGTTTTTTTGCTATTTAGAAATGATAAAAACAGTACGTGTCCAATATAAAACAACTCTGAGTTAAGTTTTAGTGAAAGAGCTCATCTCGGTGTAGAACAAGTAGGCTAATAGAGTTTCTGACTAAATCCTGTCAGAGCCGGATGAACTCTGCTGCTCTCTGCTGTTTGAACGTTGTACGCGACTGACAGGAATATAACCTTTTTTTTTTAACGTTTAATGGAAAAAAAAATGTTTCAAGCAAATATTGATTTAGCAACTTTACATTAGTCCAGTTCAAGAACATATAATGCTAATAAATGAAGAATGGGGTTAACAAAAACTGATTTTTACTAAAAAAATTTCATACAGAAAACAGTTTTTACCTTTTTCAATGTGGTAAAATATAGGGCAGCAAGCACAAACAAAAACCTCAAGCAAGTATTGTAACTAAACGAAGCATTTCACATGGAACTAATAGCAATATAACCAGTGATATAAAGCAAACACAACCGGAGAGTCCATACCCAGAGCACATACAGAAATGTCCCTTTGAAAAGTGTCCCGAATGTCTCCCTTCATATAACCCGGTGGCCAAGTGTCCATAGGAATATGTCCATGCACTATCAGCAGCGTGTATTATTAGCATGCGAGTATATGATGGACTTTTTTTCAAACGCACCTTTTAAGCATCTTCATTTTTGAGGATAAATATAGTACAGTGTGTCTGCTGGGCGCATGTCAACTGGCCCCTCGGGTGTCTATTACATTACGATTCATATTTGGAGTCGCTGAAGGTATATAAGGGGGGGATCAGGGGCCCGGAGACCACTGCAGTTCACAGCTCGAGTCTTCTGAAACTACCTTCAGCACCAAAAGACAAAAGAGGTGAGTTTGCACGGGGGACCCAGTCTATCTTTGAAGACAAAACAAAACAAATATTGGACTCGACCGGTTTTCGGAGCAGTCAAATAATGGAAATGAAAAGCTTTTGCATCCTAAATTTTCTCTTCATCTGAATCGGCTGTGGATTTTTTTTTTTTTTTTTGCCTGCTGGTTTATTTTAAGAGGACCTCATGGTCACACACACACCGGACTCTTTGGGATTTAACATCCTCGTAACTCAAATCCACATTCCCTTTTTGCGTTTTTTATGGGATTTGCATGGTTGATGGCATGAAATTAAATGTTATTAGATTAAAACCTGTCAGGTATTATTAGATTTGAAGGAGACAAACTGGACTAAATGCATATGTGCTTTTGGAGATCAATCAATGACAGTTGTGTGTAATATTTCCTGTTTTAATATCCATTCAGCTAAAGATGGCCTTCGCCGGAGTCCTGAACGACGCTGACATCACTGCAGCACTGGAGGCATGCAAGGGTGAGAGAAACCTCTATTAAAATAAGAGATGCCATTTATGGATCCACAAAGAACCGTTAAAGCTTCTTTAAAGAACCTTTCTCTTTCTTACCCTTTTATAACCTGAAGAACCTTCTTTTGCCTTTTGTGAATGTTCTTTTTGGAACCATTTGGACAAAAAAGGTTCTTTTATGGCTTTATGTTTAAGAGTCTCCTGTATTTCTCACACAGCTGCTGACTCCTTCAACCACAAGGCTTTCTTCGCCAAGGTCGGTCTGACCAGCAAGACTGCCGATGATGTGAAGAAGGCTTTCGCAATCATCGATCAGGACAAGAGTGGCTTCATTGAGGAGGATGAACTGAAGTAATGCTTTTTTAAAATACTAAAACAGGACTAATTTGGCTTTAAACACCATAAACGAAATCTCTGTTCTGGTAAACTCATTCAGAATTGTGCAATTGCAGACTGTTCCTGCAGAACTTCAAGGCTAACGCCAGGGCACTGACTGACGCTGAGACCAAGACTTTCCTGAAGGCTGGAGATTCTGATGGTGACGGCAAGATCGGAGTTGATGGTCAGTCACATTCACAATCACTCGTCTGCCTTGAAAATATAACAAATGCACTTCAATATGCTTCCCAAGCACATGAAATGATTTTAACATGTCGTTTGTTTCTTTCTGACAGAGTTCGCTGCCTTGGTTAAGGCATAAATTGCTTCTGACCAACAACACCTCTTGCTCTGAAGGAACAACTTTGCCCAAGACCTCCCATTTTCATCTTACTATGAATAATTTTTATACTCATGATGCTTATGAGAAGTTTCCTCCCATGCAGCACACTGTCAAAACGATGACTGTGAATGTAGCGGTTGTGTCTCCTGTCTTAAATATGAATTTTGCTTACTGTAAAATCTGATGCACTTTTACGGGAACGGACGATACGAAAAGAATAAATATTCTTTTTCAATATAGACCTCTTTTCATTTCTTCTTGTAAATCTGCTTTTCACTCCAGCTGTACGCAGAAAGTGTATAACCACATTTCCATTTCAGTAAAATAAAATTAAATAAAAATATCTGGTGGATTATTTGAGATCACTCTTAGCATGCAAGTGTTTATTTGGTGGATCATGCATTTATTCAATGTGAAATACCAGGACTCACATTTATGTTCACAAATATTATAATTACTCACTTACAAGCCAAAGCTTAGTAATTCAAATAAAAGTATTTAATATATTAACTTTCAAAACTGCTGTTTTCTATTTTTTGTAAAGGAATGTACAGTTTTATTCGGTAAGGGGACATTAAATTGATCAAAAATGAAAGTAGAGCCATTTATTATAAACTGTTAAGAAAGTATTACAAAGATTAGAGTTACTCACCAACACGTGTTCAAATGCAAGCAAACTTTTCCCACGAGCGTATATTTTAGCTTTACTCTTCCACTAGATGGCGTTACTTTACCATGACTGCTAATGGATAGTAAAAGCATACATTTGGAATAAGTGTACGTCCTAGATACAGAAAATTATTGTAAAAACTTCTTTATTATACTACATCGTACTTACTTTTTAAAACCCCTAATAAACCCCCCAAAAGCAGCACCCTTTATTGACATGTTTTAAATTTCCATTTTTGACTTTACAAGTGTCATTTTTTTTTAAAAAACTGAATAAATAAGCTTTCCATTGATGCACGGTTTGTGGCCGAGATGCAACTAGGCTATTTAAAAATCTGGAATCTGAGGGTGCAAAAAAGAAAGAAAAATTGAGGAAATCACCTTTAAAGTTGTCCAAATGAAGTTCTTAGCAATGCATATTAATCAAAATTTAAGTTTTAATGTAATTACGGTAGGGAATTTATGAAATATCAACATGACAAAACATGAGCTTTACTTAATATCCTAATTATTTTTGGCTTAAAAGTGAAATTCATCATTTTGACCCATACAATTTTGGTTATTGCTAATCCCAGCTACTTAAGACTGCTTTTGTGGTCCAGGGTCATATTTACACCTTAAAGCTACATATTAAACATATATATATCTTTAAGCAACTACTATAAACCTTTTAGGGATACAATGCCTCTTAAAAGGTACTGTACCTGTTGTACCTGCTAAAAGGTGGCATGCTAGGCTAGTTAGCCTCCGACACACTAAAAGCAGCTGAGAGCTGCCAAAAGAGACACCTTAGTAGAGGTCAGTGTTGTGTAACTTAGTGCTCGCAGAGAATATAAGCAAACGTAAATGAATAAATGATTGCTCAGTAACCGTATAGGATATGAGGTATCATCATGGCCCATGATGTCAGTGTTGCAGGGTAAGTAGCACCTCTGTATCCGGTGTCCTTGTCAGCCTCGAGCTCTTGGGTTTCTCTCTGTGCAGCATCACACTGGGTTATCCCACACATGGAGTGTCCCAAAGCATGTCACGGCAAACACCTCGTCCTAATGAATTTAAATGGGCCATGTGCACCCTGCAACTAAATAGGCACGCGAGCATGCATTAACGCAGTCTTTTGTGGTGCACTCAAACATGACTGTCAGTGTAAATGCTTACTAGCAGGTGCACCGTGTGCCCGATTGACTTTACTTGCTATAATAATGACAGATGCATTAGTTAAACAAATGAAAAATCCTCACATAAAATGTACTAGATATATACTGATTTCCATGATAAAAGCACAGCTGGCACGAAACGCACGCACGCACTACCTTCATATGGTGCTTATAAGAAGTTATTTAGCATAGGTGCATTGAAATGATCGAAAATGACACCAAAGACATTTTTTATAAGCTATTAAAAAACTTTTTTAAAGATAACTCATCAACAAGTCATTATTCACCTGTTCAAATAAATAAATACAAACATAAATATTGAAACAAGCCTTTTATGCTTACCAAGGATGCATTTATTTCACCAAAGTAATCTTGTGAAATATTATTATGACATTAAAATAACAGTTTTCTATTCAAATGTTTTCAATTTTTATTTATTTCTGATGCAAAGCTGAATCTCCAGCATCATTACTCCAGTCGTCAGTGTAACATGATCCTTCAGAAATCAATCTAATACTGATTTGCTGCACATCAAAAATGTTTTTTTATTAATGTAGAAAACAGGTGTTCCGCTTCATATGAAGAGTTTATTTGCAAAAACAGATAACTCAATTTTAATATATTTTCATAAATCATGCTTTTTTATTGTGCTCCCATGTTTTTTTTTTTGTTGTCTTTTAGCAGCATTATTTAAGCAAAACAACCCCAACTGCATAGTAATTCATGTTTATTGGAATGCAGGATAAAAAAAAAAAAAGATTTTACCCATTTTTGCCAAAAAACTCTCTATATATTTCACAATTATAAATGGATTTAAAGTCATTTTGATCAATTCAGTGTGTCACTACTAAATAAAAGTAATGATTTCTTTAAAAACCCTGCTAATTCTTTGCCAATTACAGTATTATGCATGCAGTATTACTCCGAGAAACTGAATATTTCTACTTCAGAAAAACACCTTTATTAAAAAAGTTAATGCACATGATGCAAAGGTGCAAGCTGTCATTCAATGCAAGCATCCATCCAATGCTGTTTATTCAAATTTCTCTGTTTATAGCCTTAAAAGCATGCCATAATATAGCTAGAAAAGTCAAATCAATATCAGTGTTGACATATTAGACACTTGAAGAAAAACTGTCAGTGTATCTGTTACACACGTATGAAGGATGCGCTGTCTGTAACCCCATCGCAACGATGGAAACAACACCTAGAATTAATTGTAACATGGGATTTAGTGACAAAAAGTTAGGCAGTGTCTGTTTTTTTTTTCTTTTCCTGCACTTGAAACCATAAAGTACTGACATATTGCACCCTCTTACATAATATATGCGTCTAGCAGGTGCATTTTAAACATTGATTACAGTGTGCTATTGGGCACCAGTCAAAAGGTGACCTTGCATCCCTGAATCAGCAGAGGAAAAATGACAGCTCGCTGTTTGTCTGCCTATGGAGGGTGAAAATGAGAAGGATAAACTCTCTATAACAACACAGACTGTGCAAAGCTATAGCTATGAATTAGTTTTGCATCCAGTGGATTACGGGGATCTCATCTGTTCATAAAAACAATAAGGAGCAGATTATGAAGTCAAAAAAAAAAAAAAAAAAAAATCCAGTGCAGTTTATGGGATTTATAAGAAGCAATAAATTCAAGCAAACACAAGGAAAGGTGGTTTTCGAGCATTCCAGAGTGTACCCTATCTCTCAATACAAATGCATTATAAAAGCGATTATATAATATTCTAATGAGGAATTTAGAATGACCTCATGTAAAGCAGAAGGGAAAGAGGGAGGGACGGACTGACCAACCTAAGAAGAGGATCGGATGTACATGATAGAGGTGAACGAGTGTGAGGGCTTTTGTGATCTATGTATTATGATATAGGATGGGAGGGACGTGACAGCAAAGCATTTATTACTTAATTTGCCTTTTACAAGGGCGTCGCAAATGTCTGAGGGCTGGCCCACACACAGATGCGGATATAAATAGTACAGGTTAATTAGTTAGGTAAGTAATTTGAGCCAGGGCCTGGCAGTTAGAATTTGATCCACAGACAGGTAACTCAAGAATTAGCCATTGTCACTGCCTTCAGATCTATATAAATCGCACCTGGACAGACTCGCAGTCACCACTCAGCCTTACTTCTGTTGACTCGCCTGCCGGGAGAACTTCACTGAGGTAAGTGCGAACCAGCCACTCTTTTTTGTGTTTAACAGCATATTACGTACTGCTTTATGTTAGTTTTTAAGAGAATTATCCTCAAATTGCATGCATATTATAATGAAAACAGCACCAGAGCTGCACGTATATGAATCCTTTCATCAAAATAGCATTCAAATACATGCATATACATGGTTTTATAATGTAAATTGCATTGAAAAAGCATGCATATGAAAGTTTCATTTGATAAAAATGGATTTTAATATATATATATACATATATATAGACATAGAGAGAGAGAGAGGACAAGAGAAAGAAATTGTATATATTTATATACACAGTTTATGTAAATTCTATTATATGATGTAATTTTATAATCTATCTATCTATAATCTATACTAGGACATACATATATATTGGAATTCATAGGTATACGCTTCTTTTTCTTCCTCTCCATGAAGAACCATGTCTCTCTCATCTATCCTTTCCGCTGATGCCATCGACAGTGCACTCAAGGACTGTCAAGGTAGGAGACATAACCATGCCCATAACATGATCATGAGGTAAATATCCTGGACCTAGTAGAGACAGGTGTTTTGAAAGGTGTAAAGGAGGCGATTTATGTGAAGGTTGAGTGTCCCTCACTGAAAAGAGGAGGGGGTTTAAGACATCATCTTTCCGATGCATATAATGCTGTTTTAGAAACTATGCCACGGCGCTGTATGGAGACCAATCAAGGGGCTACACATCAAGATGAGGAGGGAGACCACTGTAAACGGCAAGGAATCCCATCAGATCTGATACTATGTGGACAACTTGGTAGTCATGTGACTTCTACATGTTCGCAGGTCATGTGATTACGTGTATGTGTTTTTACAACTGAAGACGGTGTTTGGAAGAACACCAGAATGTCTTCTTGTAGTCCAGTGGTTTTTAAATCTAGAGTTTGTTTGGAACAGGGTATAGGAGACGCTATCAGGAGCATGTTTGTGCCTTAGCAGCAGATTAGGAACTTTTTGTGAACGTCTGACTTCAGCTGCTCCTTAAATGGCAGTGTCAGATTTCACAGTCATGTTTTTAATTGGTTATTTCATTGGTTTCCTTCCAGCTCCTGACTCCTTCAACCCCAAAAAGTTCTTCCAGCTGTGTGGTCTGACAAAGAAAAGCCCTCAGGAAGTGAAGAATGTCTTTAACATCTTGGACAACGATGCCAGCGGATTCATCGAGGAGGAAGAACTCAAGTAGGACCTTTCACTTCCCAAACTTCCCATAAGCCAGATAATTGACAGGATCAATGCAGGAACAACATATTTCACCCTTTTATCTTACTGGGCTTTCCAAGCATGTGAATTATTAAGTATTCAAAAATAGACAGGGATTACCTAGCTGCGGCCTTTTATTTAAGAAAGACACTTTATCCTCCTGCTTTGAACACATCCTGTCTCTGTCTGCGTAGCTACCCATATTTGAAGCTTTTCTGAAGCGAGACAACATACAATGCTCTTTCTGATGTCGTTCCAGGTTTTTCTTGCAGCGGTTCTCGCCTGGAGCTCGCGTACTGACCGATAAAGAGACAAGGGGTTTCCTATCGGCAGCCGACGATGACAGCGATGGCAAAATTGGAGCAGATGGTAATGAAGGCTTTTATATAGTATTTCCGTCATTCATAATTAACACATAATTGATCCAGATGCGATCTGTTAACGCACATCCGTGTAAAGTTAGATGCAGTTTTACATTCAACATTTCTTGCAAGTCATTTATTTGAGCATCTGCTGTTTTGCAGCTCACGTGAATGATCTGTGTCTCTGGTCTCTTGCAGAATTCCAGGCGCTGGTTCTGTCCTGAATGATCAGTACACATCTCTCCCCTCTCTTGTACTCAGATTTCATTTTAATTCAGCAGTCCCGCCACTCGATACACAGGTGTTTTTCTCCCGGGGACCCCCCCTGGTCAATAGAGTCCACACAAGGCAGTCGCGTACTGTACACACTGCAGTTTTTATTTGATTTTTGATTAATGCAGAGGGGCGCACATGGGCACTGACCAAGCGTAAAACTACCTGAAAATTATTATTGAAGTGAATAAATAAATGGCTCAAAATATTTCAAACGTTGTCTGTGTTATTTTCATTCAGCACTGAAACAGGGAACACATGAATGAAAGAGGTTTGATGAATAAAAACTACACAATGAAGAGGACTTGTGTAGATAAACACCATAAAGCCAGTTTGGACAAATTATAATACATAAATAAATAAATAAATATAAATGTGACACAAAATTCTACACAAAACTACACAGAGAAGCAATGACATTTCTGAATCCAAGATCCAAATGTGCATATGTAGGATTACAATAAAATTGTATATTAATAAAATTATTAATCAAAGACTTACATGTCATAAATACATAATAATAATCATAATATAATTAATTTTTTTTTAATTCATTTGATTTTATATATTATAATAAATGAACTAAAACAAATGAACTAATCACTGCCAAAGACTGAAATTGTAGTGAAATGATATAACCGCAAGATGAATCCCATTATAAAAGCTTGGAGCTTTACATTAATAATATCAGGTTTACCTGATAATGTGCGTCATTCAATTCGAATAAACAATGCGCAAAGGCAAAGCAAATATTATTAGGAAACTATATGGCTGCTGTCAATCATCAGTTAGCACACACAGTTTTGCCCTTAAAAACGTACATACACAGACATTACATTAAACAACTTCCAGTCTCTCTTAAACATGAATTCACTAATGTTTTATAGCAGCATATAATGCTATAGGGGTTTGGTTTGAGAGGCATTTCTAGAAAATATGTAATATGCATTTCACTTTGAAGCTGATAGAGTATTTGTGGCATTGTGGTTGAACTTTCAAGGAACTGACCCTTTATTGCTGTAAGTTGCTAGTTTAAAAGTGTCTGCCACATAAACCCTTAACAATTGTTGGCTTTGAACCTGTGTTTAGCTCAGTTGTGGTCGTCCTTCCTGTTGCTATCAATTGCTGGTGGACATTTCTCACTCCACGTTCAACCAGCTGTGATTCAGCCTCTCCATATGGATGCATTTTCTACACAAATGCATGTTTTCCAAACAGGCAGCTCACTGTAGACTTTAATAGCTAAGAATTACACAACAGGACCTAGAATTAGAGCAGGCATGTTGACCACTAGACACCACACCCTAAAATTAGCAGCTTTCTGCTTCACAGACATGCACTGTGAAATACTGACAGGATTTTACCTGTAACCGTAACGGAAGTTTCTTACAGTAAAATACTGTACTGAATTTTTCTATAAGCTTGGTCGTCTTTGTCTTTTTTCAACTCAAGTTTTGTTTAAGAGAGAAAATGACACTGTCTCCAGAGATTTCACAGTAAAATCCAGAGGATAGTGTTTTACTGTAAGAACAATTTGATAAATTGTCAAAATTTGCTGTAATTATCAACTATATCAACTGTAAACCATATTGTGGTGAAAGACAACATCATTAATAACATGATTTCCATTGTGAATCTCAATATCGTGCACCTTATATCACTAAAATGTGGGATATCTCAGGGGATTTTATTAAAATTTACATGAGCTGTTCCAGTAAATTCAAAGTTATAAATGAAATAAACTTATATATATAGTGTTTATTAGTTATAGTTCACTAATTAGCCAATTATGATGAATTAAACTTTTTGGATGAATTTTTATTACATTTTAAATTAGGCCATGACTGATTATTAATAATCTGTTGTTAAAACAATGCATGACATAATTATGAAAAAATATAAATAAATAAATGAATGCTGTCAAACGATGAAAATCACATCCAAAGTGAAAATTTTTGTTTGCATAATATATGTGTGTGTACTGTGTATATATATATATGCATGTAGATATTTAAAATAAATATGTTATGCTTATATTTATAATATATTTATATATAATATAAATTAGGCTATATGATTATAATTATATGCATGTAAATATTTTTAAAATATATATTGTATGTGTGTGTGTTTATATATACATAATAAATATACACAGTACACACATATATTATGCAAACAAAAATGCATTTTATTTTGGATGTGATTTATCACGTTTAATTGTTTGACGGCACTAAAATAAATAAATAAATGGAGATAAAAACAACAACAGCAACTTACAGCTGCTTTTGTGCTGTATATGAGGTACATGTGGCACTGCTGGGATATATAGGACTGGGGAAGTCATGGATACCACTATTCAGGGATACAATAGATCATGACCCCTAAATGGTCAGAAAGCATGCCTTGTAAACAGGAAGGAAATCGGAGATGTCAGGTCCAGGCTGACTCTTTGGGCAGCAGAGTGGGATCATGTGACAAGGGCGGGTGAGCGGGACAGCTGTGACAGTGCAGTATTATTAGGCCTACTGTACCGTCTCAAGCTGCAGAGGGAGAAACAAGAAAATCACAATCAAGGCAAAAATACATTTTTATGGTTTTCACAAGTTACTGGTTGTGTTGCTGCTAATTTTAACATGTTTAGCTAGCATGCTAAAGAGTTATACTCGTAATGAACTGTCTTGCTTACTGTTCTTACTGTGCAGAAATATGCAAAATCAAAAGCACCCACAGATTTAGTATGGATAGAGGTAGTTTTAACGTGCGTATTACCTGTGTGCTTATTACAAATTCTGGGTTTGATTTTAATGATGTGGGTCAATTTGAACATTTAGATTCAGAATAGTTCACAAAAAAGCATTCTATGAAAAGAAATCCAACAACATTACAAAAAATTCTGGTCTCCTTCTTGTATACTGGAGCATTATGTTTTTTCGGTAACCTTGGTATAGCTATCCACTGTAATTGCGACAGGGATATATTTATTATTTACTTAAAGGTACAGCTGCTGATCTCAGAGAGGCTAGCAATAGCAAGCTAACTTTGAAAACATAAGATCCCACCCTCCCTGCAAATCACTCTCCAAAGCCACGCCTCCTCCAAAACACATAAACATGAGTTAACTGCTATAGCGTAATGAACATACTGATGACGTATAATGTGTGAACAAAGCATGGCTTTGAAGTAGCAAAAATTGACAAACCATACCGTTCCTTTAACATGCATGAACTTGTAAAAATGTATGCCATCAACAGAGTGTTTCTTTACAAGGTGACATCGCCATCTGCTCGTGTTTTAGTGTTTTAGTGACTTTCGCGACAAACATTTCTACTTTGAGTACATGACTGTCATGTAAACGTACCCTTAGAGGGTAGATGAGAAAATGCCATACCAAAATTATTATTTTATTGTTTGTTTTTTATATATGAGTGTATATTTTAATGAAAGTAGGAAATATGGGACAAATTGACACACAAACGTCATAATAATCATAATAAAAATTTTGCACACTTATTCACACACACAAATCACAGTGTCCAAACTGTACATCTGCAAGGTCCCAAATGAGAAAAAGACGCAAAATATTAAGAAAAAAATCATATTTTACCGGTATTTCCGACATCTCGAATATCGGTTCGGGTCGAATTTGACCCGCAGCATAATACAAGGCTTAAAAGGAATCATGACAGAAATTTTCAGAGAGATTGTTGAGATTTGTTTTCCGATATCATCTTGGCATGCGTAGCACATTTATTCAAATACCATCTATTTTAAACAATATTTTATACAAAACACTATAATTTTTGGTATTTGTACATTTGTACATACGCAACTACTTCATAACCCCGATCCTACCCATCACGCAGTTTTTATTTGGCGTACTATTTATACACAGCCACTGTACTATAAACGTGTCACTTACTATCTCATTTTCACTGTAAATGAAATATGCCGGCTACCATTATTAAAGGTATAGTTCACCCTAAAATGAATTGATTTCCAAACCTTTATGAATTCTTTGTTCTGCCGAACACAAAGGAAGATGTTTTGAAGAGTGTTTGTAATCAGGCTGTTTTGGTCACCCTTTACTCCCATAGTATTTTTTTCCTTTTATGAAGAAAGAAAGGTTTGGAACTACTCAAGGGTGAGTAAATGATGACAGAATTTTCATTTTTGGGTGAACTAAACCTTTAAAGTCTTACGGTATAAATGTACATGTTTTAAAAAGTCATGCACCTCTATTCTTGCTTAGTCTAATGCATAATTAAGCACTGCCCCAATGTCACCTCAGTTCAGCGCGATCATAGTGCACATTTAATGATAATCCCATGTAATTAACTTAAGCTACGGTAAACAGTATCAAATGCATTTTATCAATAGATGTGGCCTGAGCACTTGACATCTCAGTCATGCATGGGGCCATGAAGAAACCTCAAGAAAGAGGTGAGATCGGATGCCCTGGATTTGAGTCGCTGGCGTACCCTGGGTGGGATTATCATCTGAAACTCAACCAGGGCTTCCCAGCAAGATTCGATGAGCATGTCTAATCATGGCAGTAAAAGAATGAAGTAAATAAGTAATGCTGGCCAAATTTCTTTTATCCTGCCATGACAATTAACTGGTCTGGTGGGGTGATGGCTGTAGATAAACGCGCTGGTTCCAGCGTCTTGTGCCTGCTGTCTCTCGGCTGGTCAATAATTGATGCGCCTCACTTCATTGTCACCAAAAACTCATAGCAAGGAAGGAGTGTCAGGGTCGTCTTACTTATTAAAGGTCTCTGAATCTTTAATGGGCACCTCATCCTCCGTGATAACACACCGTTCGCGGCGATTTCACAGCTCAAGGGTGTTTGTTTCAGCTAGATGGTGTATGAAGGATGAAAAACAGTAATTACAGATTGGGATAAAGGGGATTACCTACTGCAGGCCGTGTTATTACTTTTTATGTGATCTGATTCGATTTAGGCTTGCCTGAGTCCTGAAAAAGCACGCGTCATGAAAGTTTTAAGTGTTGGGGAAGATAAAGGTTGGGTGGATTCTGCATGCCGGAGGATCATGCATTATGCAGCGCGGGCTTCTGGCCAGAGAGTCAGCTGCTATTGTTTAATGTCTGCATAGAGTTACATGCTGACACTTATGCATTATGAGAAATCTCAGCCAAGGTTGAGAATGACATCAGCTCTGATACGGGTCAGTCCTCTGAGGCAGGACGTTATGTGTGTCTGCATTCAAAATATGGAAATCGCGAGACATCATAATCAGTAAACACAAATAATTTTACTACTTTGGCTTGAGCTGGTTTTGCCAACATGAAACATGAACATGAAAAACTAATTTTGAATACATTTTTGTATTGTTTCAAACTAAATGTGTAATGTATTGGTTTTGATCAGTCAAGTAAAAAAAAAAAGAAATTAAAAAAGAGAAAAAATCAAGTAAGAACTGTTAAATGTGCACTTGTAGTGTAATTCAGATCATAAAAGTATTTTTAAAATCTGTCCGTGCAGTTAAAATAATATTAACGAAATAAAACTTAAGTGAACTAAGAGAGGGACACTTTCATGACTGTTTTCTAAACACACTTAAGTACAGGTTTCTCAAGTGCCAACGTGTCAACGTTAATTTATTTAACTAAAGCACATGATCGGATTGCAACAAAAGTGTAATTACAAATTACATTTGAAAACATGACAAGATTTAATAGAAATTACAATGAAGTATATTTTAGTTCATCATAAATGCTTGTCAGTACATTTAGCAGTACACTTTAGCCATATTTCAAAGACAACAGAAGTAAATATGAGAAAAAAAGTCCTACTTAAGCAGGCCAAAAAGGCTTTTAAGAAAAAAAAGAAAAAAAAAAGCTTTCTGTTCATTTTCTTGCCACTGTCTAAATAAAGCGTGATGGTTTCCGGGCTTTTATAGAAATAATCAAATATAAAAATGTGTTAACACTTTTTTAAGGTGTCCTTGTTACGTATGTTACTTACTGTAAAAATAACAATAAATTATGCATAGTTACATGCAAGTAACACCAAATCAAACCCTATTCCTAACCCAAATTTTGGAACCTCAAGGTTACATATTAGTACTTAAGGTGTATGTAATGTAACCTAATAGGCAGAAAAGTGTACCTTTTTGAAAAGGTACCGCCCCAGTGACAGCTTTTGTACCTTTATTTCTGAGAGTGTATAGTAAGTACACGTAGTTAATTTATATTACTCAGTACTTAAATGTATAATTACACTGTAACAAGCACACCTTAAAATAAAGTGTCACCAAAAATACTCCCTTGAAATAAAAGGAAAAAATTAAATCCACTATAAAGAATATTTCATGGATGTTTCATGGATGTTAAAGGTTCTTTATGAAGCCATCAATGCCAATAAAGAACCTGTAGTTTTGAGAGCGTGTGTAACAGGAAAGCATACAGCCCAAGGGTTTTGACTTTACAGTTTGATCTCTGCGTAATAGGAATGCAGATATCCAATTACTTCAAAATGATGTCTCCATATTATAGGGAGATTGTCAGTCTTTTTTGTTTGGATTTGCCCGCCTTTGCAAAAGCAAATACATGCAAAGTGTCCTATTGTCTGAGGAGCCGTAAGGGTTTTCAAAAGCACGTCAAGCTTGTGAGCCATGAGGTTTAATCAGTCTTGTGCTTAGGGTTTTCCTTGTGAAAAAGAAGCTTACTTTTAAAATGTACAGAAATAATATACTTTAAAAGAATACACTTAAGTGTGAACTGAATGTAATGTTTAACTGCATTTACCATTAAATTAAAACGCGTTACATAGTTGAAATCTATAATAAATGCAATTAGCTGAACTTTACAGTGCTTTCTGACCCACTTAAGCAAACTTGAGTGCATCTTTTTATGTATTTTCATATTGAAAAGAATTTGTGGTGCACTACAGCATTTTAATTTGATTGGTTTGATTGGTTCATTTGCCTTTTAATTTTATAATTATATTCACATTTGCTTTTTCAAGATTTTTTTTTTCATGTTGAAATCATATATGTTAATTGTTGTCAGCATGTTCACTGTCTTTTTTTTTTGGCAAATAAACTAGCCTTTCTCTTTTTTGCAATCTGAACATCCTCTTGCTTGACCTGTTGGATGTGGCAGTCCCAGGTCACCCATTCATGTTCTTAAGGCATTCAAATGTTGAGGAATGCTTCATTTGCCAATAAAAGACTATTCAAATGTTGAGGGATACTTCATTTGATAATTAAAAAAAACCTTGTGTTGGCATTATAGTCACCCGAACGTACACAACACAGATTACATGTGCCATGAGGATCTAGCGCAGGTCAAGAGACTGGCAAAGCAACTGTGACTAAATTGTCCATTCAGTACTGGTCAATATTAAATGGCGCACTCTTAAACTGCTAAACTTTGCATTAACTCGATACATGCGATCAGTCGGCACTCTAGGAGTAGCTGTGTTTATCAGAGGCCCTGTCAAACCCCGACACAAACCGGACACAGAACCTCGCCGGGCTTCGTTTCCCGTCTCCGCTCCAGTTTCTACATGATTGCAGGAGTCGCTGTTGGGTTCGATTTCGACTCTGCGGCCATCAGATATTCTCATTACCTAACAGGGTTCTACACAACATAGCCATCGCATCTCCAAGACCTCGGCGAACAGTGAATTATTAAAGCCTGACAAGCTGTCGGGACACCGAACTCAATTGTGCGTTTTAATTAAATGTCTCTCTCTCTCTCTCTCCATTCTGCTGACAGCGAGACACTGGTGCTGGAGATGCTCCAGTGTTTCCCCTTGGACAGGCAGGGAACATGGGAAATGGAGCGTTTTTTATCTGCTCAGGCAGCATGTTGGTGTTTATTACTGCTAAATGTTCTTGCAAAATGTACAATCCCTCAAATTGCACAGTTTGTTAGAGAGAGCTGCGCTATTAACTGTATTGAATGAGAACTTGGTGGACTAGTTCAGGTTTAAAAGTATAATATTCATGAAATAAAGTGAACTTTATGATCAAGTTTGACTATAAACCTCTACAATGTGCTCTTTGTAATAATGTCAGGTTAAAGATTGTAATTTATGGTACATATTATATAATACAATAACAACATATGTTAGAATTAAAGTGCATTTTGATTATTTTATTCATCTTTTGTCATGCTGTAAAGACTTATGTGTTGTTGATATGCTGTAAAGCATATGTGTATGAAATTACATACAAAGATGGACTTAAGTCCTACTTAAGTGTGTCAATAAACCACTTTAATGTTCATCTAATTGCGTTTATTGTACATTCAAACTATGTAATTCATTTTCATTTAATGGTAAATGACATGCAGTTAAACATTGCATTGCAGTCCACATTTAAGTATATTCTTTTAAAGCATATTGTTTCTGTATATTTTAAAAGTTAGCTTATTTTTCACGAAAGAAACCCTAAACACAAGACTGACAAAACCTCAAGCTTGATGTGTTTTAAAACAAAAAACAAATAGCAATTAAGTTAATTGCAAATAGCATGCAAGTAATTGTCTGAAAACATTACATTTGGATTACACTTAAGTGTATTTTTTTACCTTTATTATCTCCAAAAGTACTCTCCAAGTGTACTTTTACTACCATAGGATTAGCATTGTCATTGCAACTACTCTAGAAATAAGCAATCTAGTATCACCTTCAAAACCAGTGAGAACACTTTACAACAACCATGTTTATTAACAACCACTTAGCATTACCCTAGAAGCCAAAAAGTAACTTAAAATAGTAAAAAAGCAATACAAACACTCCTTAGCAATCACATACAGTAGCAACACCCTGGCAACCACTCACACACATTAGCAATGGCGTCAACCACACATTAGCATGTTTTCTTTAGTAACTATCTGTCCTGTTTTTAATAATGTGTAATAATTGTAATAAAAGGCCAGGTCTGTATGGTGCTTAGGCACACGGTGTATATAAATAGTACATAGTACACACAAAATGTTTTAAAACACATGTAAGCTTACTATGTCTTCCTGACCCTGCTGAGGTTAACCTCAACAACTCACAAACACGTAAACACGGTTCCTCTCATCACACACAGCGAGGCAGATCAGCGGCTCAGCAGTAAATGAGCAAACACAGGGCTTTGGGTGGCAGAACAGATCACAGGTGTGCTGACAGAACACAGCCACTGTCCCAGAGCTGATGAGTGCCGAGACAACACACACACACACAGATTTACTGCACAATAACATGCACAGCAGGTTGCATGCTAAGGGAACTAGTCCTACACATGACTGAACACATCCCAGGCACACTAATCTTGTTTATGACGGTAAATCACAGACCGTTGTTTGTGATTACTGGAGATGTTCAGAAATCACTCACAACTTACTACTAAACATTTTATAGTTAATAAATTATTTTAAAACCATATTTAAATATTAAATATATTTTTTAAAAGTCATATTAAATGTATTTTCCAGGCCTGAAAATGTAAAAAAAAATATATGTCATACTATATATATATATGGTAGTTTTTCTTGCTTTCATTTATTTGTATTTAATATATAAAATTGTGTATAAAATGTGTATAAAGTAAGAAAGGGTATATATATATATATATATATATATATATATATATATATATATATGTAGGAAGTGTGTTTAGAGGAGTGTTGAAGATCAAACTCGTTTCAGAATCCATCCACTGAAGTCAATGCTGCTCTTCTGCCATATGTTGTAGCGTGCTGCCCTCTGCTGGACATATAGATAGATAGATAGATAGATAGATAGATAGTAATATCAGCTCAATCAATAAAAAAAAGAACAAAGAAAGACAAACAAAGAAAAAAAACTGTGCAGAAGGGGCAGCTAGACCTATATTAATCAATATAATAAAATACATAATAAAATTATATAGACCAATTAAAAAAGATTTTACGTATAATTATGCACAAGTGTGTAATTAAATATTTAAATATCGCATACTTAACCTCAGAAATGACTTCTGTTAAACCTCAAAATATTGTAATGAATCGTATAAATATAAAAATGTATATACAATATAATAAAAACCTATATTTTACATATAAATATGTACAAGTGTGTAATTACAAGCAGCTTCGCAAGATGTATTAAATATTACTAGTTCATTAGCATAATTAGAACACAGTAACAAGAACACTGATATATGTGCGACCATGAATGCTGAATATATGTAATGTTCACCCCATTATACTGAGAAAAACAATAGGCTGATCTTAATTCAGTTTTATAGGTTTATAAATGCTTAGCCAATAAACACACAAAACAACTTAATAGAATAGAATCGAATAGAATTGGACACAGTGATGCATCCTTTATTTTTTTCATATTTTGCTACACGTCTACAAAATTTTACAGTAACACCTAGCCAGTCATGAATTTGCTTAACCAAGTCTTCCAAGGCCTCTTAAATCTATCAATTTTAAGCACCCCCAAAAATGTTCATAAACTCAAAGCAGACGCCATCCTCTGGCGTCACTGCGCGCGACTCGAGCGCTTTCACTCTCACCGGAACTGACGCACCGCGGCCTGTTCTCCGCTCAGCTGCTGTTAGCCGGCTGCTAGACGGACTGTCGAGAAATCGGCAAACACTATCATAACTCATATTTGGATTGATTATTTATTTTGGCACCCGACATCATGCCCATGTACAAGGTAAAGCCCGTCAGTCCCGGTGACATAAAGATTGATTTGCCAACGTGCATGTACAAGTTACCAAATGCCCACGCGCAGGGAATGAACTGCGGAGAGCACGCGCTTCAGGTAATCGGAAACACATCAGTTCTCCATTCAAACCACACATAAGAGCACTTAATCATAAAGATGCGCAGAATAAGGTGATAAACGGTCTCTAATGCGGAAGCCAGCTTTTCTGATGCAATGAGCGCATGCATGTCGGCTTTGATGATTGACAGCTGCAGTGCTTTGTGCTCTGGAATGAGAGGTTGGTCTTCAAGTCAGATGTTTGATTTCCTGGAATCACACTTTCAGTTTAATGCACTGCAGTTTACCGTCAACTAACAACAACGACGACTCCTTGAGACACTTAGGAAGCAGATGGATCAAGTTAGAAAGGAGAGTGATGATGATGATATGGTGAATTGATATACATGTTATTTATAGAAGGATCCACTTGCACGTAGTTATAGTTAGTTTAATGCATCCAAATGCTTTGTAGTGAACATTTGAAGATATCCGTGCAGATTGCATGCATCTGTTCTCATCTGTGTGTCTTGTTGGTTTCAGAACGGGGAGGTGGATCCTGCTCTGAAGGCGCTGGAGGAGCGACAGGATGAGGTCTTGAGACGACTGTATGAGCTGAAGGCCACTGTCGACGGGCTGGCCAAGACAGTGACCACTCCTGACGCAGACCTGGACGCCAGCACACTGTCGAGCGGACCCGCTGAGTCTGTGTTCAGAGGAACGGCCGATCTAGACTCCTTACTGGGCAAGGTGAGCCATTAGACCGATTAGATTTATCTTGATGATTCAGCCCAGTTCAGGTATTTACCGTCAACCTTCTACTGCCAAATCGGCGTAAACATGTTAGTCTGGTTAACCTAGGTGGCTGTAAACCGATTGTTTGTGTTTTGTTTCTGTTTACCATCCATAACTAGGCGTGGGTGTTACGGTTAAAATCGCATATCAAGAAATAAGTAACTTTCTGTCACAGTCCTGGTGTAAATTCAGTGGAAAAATTGATTTAAAAATAATATTGTAATGCTTAATTATGGATAAACCTGTGAATGTAATCTTTTAAGAAAATAATAATGTATAACTCATAAATGTACTAGTTTTAATTTACATTAAGTGTGTGTGTATGTATATGTGTATACATATACACAATAAATATACGCAGTACACACACGTTATGTACACAAAAACGTTTATTTTGCATGCGATTAATCACGATTAATCATTACCCAGCACTGTAAAGCTGACTCTCACACACCTTGACTGAATTCCTATACGGCAATGTTTGCTCATTCATCTGGTAAACAACTCAATGTACTCACTGTTCGAATTTGCTAAATTGTTCCTGGTTGTCCTCCAGGACCTGGGTGCGCTGAGAGACATCGTGATCAATGCCAACCCTGCCCATCCTCCTCTGTCTCTGCTGGTTCTTCATGGTCTGCTGTGCCAGCGCTACCAGGTGCTGTCCAATGTGCATGTGCACTCCTCGGTGAGCGCCGTGCCTCCTCCGCTGCTGTCCTGCCTGGGCCTGCGACACAGAGACAGCTACGCCCGCCAGCGCTTTCAGCTCGGCTTCACTCTCATCTGGAAAGATGGTGAGAGGGTGAAAAGAGAGCGGCACTAAGGTTTATCAGAATGCGTTTTCCTGGAGGGCCACTGTATCTTGTGCATTCAAGGAATCATGATTCTCTTGTATGACCAGAGTGAAATTGATCTGCTTAACACTCCTCTAGAGGATGCCAGTGTAACACTCGACCAGGAAAGAGGCCAAAACGAGTAGCTTGAAAGTTTTTGTGGAGGTGTTTGAAATGCAACACTTCAGAATGCCCGAAGACTGAGTGGAACGGAATTTGAAGTTTTTTTTGGTGTGCAGTGGGGTCTGATTAACTAAAAATTGCCCGTGTTTGAAACATTTCTTAGGCAGTATCCTACATGTTACTGTGAAGGGCAATCTTGGGACATGGAAACCAAAATTGCATTGCATTTTTAAATTATGCTCACCAAGGCTGCATGTATTTGAGAAAAAATGCAGTTAAATAAATGTAAAATAACCGCTTTATATTTTATTATGTTTAATATATGAAACCATGAACAAAATGCAAACATTTTTGGTTCAGTTCATTCAATTCAGTCACACTTTTTTTAAAAACACAATTTATCAATTAACCAGTGTTAAGTCTCTAAATACGCATATATGTTCCAAAATATTAAAGCAAATTATTAAAAAATAATTGAACCAATTATATCTCATTAAAGGAAAGCAGAAAAATCTAATTTGTCATTCATTCAAAAAATTATTCAATGCATTGAAGAAGGCCTTGAGCTGAAATGTTTGTGTTTTGTAAATTTAAATTAAAACATTAAACAAAGGCTTAATTGACTCATCAAACAGGTTGCCAGGTTTTCACAGCTTTTCAGGGGCTTAATATCATGATACTGGGCTTGCTTCAACTTGCACACATGGAAAAACAAAAAAAACAAAGACTTGGCACCACTGCCCTTTAAAATAAAGTATAAAGTGACAAAAGAGCGTGGTGCAAACGTTTTTCGTTTTTTTTTTCGAATTTGATTATTTGAAAATTATTCCTGTGATGATGAATTTTCAGCATCCTTTCTCCAGTCTTCAGTGTCACATGATCCTTCAGAAATCATTTTTATATGCAGATTTACTGCTCGAGAAACATTTTTTTTATTTATTATTTTTCTTTTGAAACGTTTTTTTGGCATTCTTTGAGTGGTGTTAAGCAGATTCTGACTTTAATGCTAAAATGCCAAAGAAGAGAGATTGTAAATGAGGATCCTTTGACACTTCACAGAGCGCTTGCACAAATGTCTGTTCTCTGTATTTCTGGTACTGCAGGAAGACTAGTATTGTTACATTTTTAAAATGTCATTATCAATGTGGTGCAGAAATGGTTTTGGCAGCACTAGATTTGATTGTGAATGGTGGGTGTTTATACCTGCCAGACCTGTTCATTGTGGTGGACTACTCCTCCTGAAACTATTTGGCTACCAGTCAACAAAAACAACTGTAACACATCTGAAAAGAATGGTGCATTGATCTAAAGGCAAACAATTACAAAGGAGCTTGTAATTTGCACTGATGAATTGCACATTAGGAAAATAAATTGGATTGATTTCGTTCAAATAATGAAAAATTACTGAAAATTTGACATGCTAATTGTTGTCATCTCTTTCCTTTTAGTGTCAAAGCTACAGATGAAGTTTAACACTCAGAGCATGTGTCCGATCGAGGGGGAGGCCAACATCGCCCGCTTTCTCTTCCGTCTTCTGGGTGCTGAACCCCAGGACCCGGTCGCCGCCACGCAGATGGACTGCTGGATCGACACGGCGGTTTTCCAGCTGGCCGAGGGGGGCAGTAAAGAACGGGCGGCCGTGCTGAGGTCACTGAACTCAGCTCTGGGACGTTCGCCGTGGCTTCTGGGTCAGGAGCTGTCTCTCGCTGATATTGTGTGTGCCTGCTGTGTCCTGCGGACCGGCCTGACCAGCTCTGCCCCAGCTAACGTACAGCGCTGGCTCAAGTCCTGCCAGAACCTGGGCTACTTCAACTGCGTGTACCCATTACTGCAGTGACAAGAGCTGGGAGATCAGTGCAGGTCGCTCTCTGGACACTCGTACACCACAGTAAATTATATCATGGTAAAAGGGTAATGCAACGTGACATCACCAACCAAATGGAACCCGTTCTGCCAACAGACGCTGTTACGTCACAGAATCCAGTTTTAACTGAGCTCAGGTCTGTCATGTGGAATGTTTAGAAATGATGTCACCGGTGATGTCGTGTTGATGTTTGAGCTGGAGGCGATCTGAAACTGATCCCAGGTCAGGGTCATAGATGCAAACACTCAGAGAGAGGGTATTTAGGATAATGATACTGTAAACACAACTCCCTCCCGCCTTGTGCCTAATAAAACATTGTACTAGAAGATGTTGTGTGTTGCTGTGACATAATCTATCGGGTGTTAAATGAAGCGCTTGAAATGTGAACCCAAGGAGGACCTACTGGTATGAGAGGTGATACTTTGTAGCGTCTTTTTCTTAAAACCTATTAAACATTTTCACTTCAGGTTACTTATTTACGGCTCGTTTTTTTCCCCTCCACACAATACACATACATATATATATATATATATACATATATACACACACACACATATATTGATATGTATATATGTTATGTTGTTTCTGAGTGTGCATTAAAAGGGGATTGCACTTGTTTTTTTGTTTTTTTTGAGAGATAGCCTTTTAATTATTACAAATAAGACTTAAGGAAAAATAATTTCTTAGGCACAAGGTAACATCAGGTTTTAGATTTGATTACTTTCGGAAACAAATCTTAGGGTTGTAACACTATAGTATTTTTTCTGAAGGGTCACGTGACACTGAAGACTGAAAATGCTGAAAAATCAGCTTTACCATTACAGCAATGAATTGTATTTTCAAATATAATAAAATATCAAATAGCATTTGATTTATGACGATCAAAGAGGCTGTAGAATTCGGTATATCCTGTGGATGGCAGCATCATCCTCAGCAACTCAAACCGCTGAGTTAAATTTCATTTCCCTTCAGGCAAAATAATGTTCATTTCACAGCTCTCAGTTCTTACCTCCACTCACTCGGGAAAGAATTCACACCCTATGCATATCAAATGACATATAACAAGGTGAAAGGTTTAAAAATAAGCTTTAAGCAATAATTGGGTTCCTAAATCGAATCCAGAATTTTAATTTAAAATCAGAGTGAATTAAGTTAGTCAGAATATGTATCGAATTACTAAGCACAGTACACACAGATTTAAGTTTATATGAATGTAGTTCCTGATCCAGGAGCTTGCCCTGCTTGGTAAAATCACTGTTGTCTCTTCACTGACAGCGAAACAAATCGCAGCACATTATGTTGTTTACAGTAGCATGACACTGACCTTTACAGCAGATAATGACACAGGCCAGTTATTACATTCATATTGCTCTTTTCTCCCTTAATAGAAAAATATTTGTTTTTGTTTTTCACTGAAGTGCACATTTCCAAGCTAAAGAGGTACACGATAGCTGTTGTGGAATAAGGGATTCATATCTTCAGGCGAGGGTTAAAAAACCCCATCATGCTTTGATTTCACTAGCAGCACTCATCAGTGATGTTACTTGAGGGCTAAACACGATAATGTAAGTCATGTATTTCATATGTTTTGAGAAATATTATTTTGTGTTATGAAATATCTGTTTAATGGATTTGGGAAAATCAAGTCTGTTTCTGGCTTCAATGCTTTGTTCCAGTGTTATTTACACAAAATGTGCTCACCATATCTCCAAATAACACTCTTTTTTTTCTCAGAATGTTCTACTTCCCAAAACCGAGATGTTGGATAATCAGTTTATACGCTCTCTCTCTATATATGTGTGTGTGTGATATACTTCTTAAAGTGGATGATTAGATGAATGTGTACATGCAATATTTTCATGGAACATATTTACTTCTCATTGTACCACAATGTACAGTATAATAACATTTTAATGACCAGCAACCAACAAATCATTAGATTCACATTCATTGTCATTATGCAGAGTACAGTACAAAGCCAATGAGACACATTTTTGTTGCATAGCAACCATCTGTTATGCCAGGGACTATAACTTTGGGCTGAAGGATATACACTTATACGCTTGATAAAATAATATTAAGATGAACATTTCAAATGTAGTACAGTAACCCAGTAAGTATTTGGACTCATTATTTGACACTTATTGCATGACATTTATATGGCTCGGGTGTCAAAACATTTTTTGGGACCACTATATATTTAATAATTTTGTACTACCATTCGAAAGATTGTGGTCAGTAAGATTCTTTTTTTTTTTTTTTTGGAAGAAAGAAATTAAAACTTTAGTTCAGCACAGATGCATTAAATGTAATGGAACATTTACAGCAAAAATATTTAGCAAAACATTTTATTAATAAATATTTAAACAGTAAAGCAGCAAATCAGCATATCAGAATGATTTCTGAAAGAGCATGTCACACTGAAAACTGGAGCAATGATGGTGAAAATTCACAATTCATAAAATTACTATTTTATTGTGTTTTTTCAGCCTTGGTGACACAGGAGATTTAATCCTAAAAAATCAGTAGTATTTGTAACAGCAAACATAATGTAAAACCCACATGCAGCCTGGCTGTCAGTTCTGTCCTTCATGCATAGGTCAAGGTGAAATATGCACAGACCCTTCATTCAGCAAGTGCTTTCTAAAACGATACCGTAGAAAGGTCAGAGTGCTGACCTTTGTTGTGTTGGTCCGCTTGTCAGACAATGTGGCCTCCCCTCAAAGAGCATCACGCTCAACCTGCAGCTATAATTGGTGTTAACATCATGTTTTCAGGCTTATTTCACACCTACCTCTCTTCAGTTACCACAGATGCATCCTGGCAAAACATAATCTCAAGTGTTTTAATTTACACAGCATACATCAATATACAACTGTGAAGACACAAAGGATTTGTTTGTGGCTATGTTGTTCAAAAGGTGAAATAAAGGCAATAACATATCAGAAGAGTTTGTGTAGTCATCATCTTTTTAAGTTGCCATTACTATTGCTTATACTTGGGTTAGGTTTTCCCCCATACCCCAGCTTTAGCTCATCATCCCACCAAATTTGTGATTAGGACATGAACGATACCTCACATCATATTGCATGCTGAGGAGAGGTGTGCTATTGCTTTGCTATTCAATCAAATGGCCAAAACATTCCCATAGACTTACACTAAAGGATGCATTTGTTTCATACCTAGACACCATAGAGACTTGAAGGTGGGTTCTTTTGATTTTGCCAATGAGAAACCACTTAGCAACCACCAGAACACCTTGGCAACACCCTAGCAACTGCAAAGCAACACGCTAAAAACCTTTCACAACATATTAGCAACTCCCTGGCCACCACCCAGATTGTCATAGCAACTACTTCTATTCTATTCTATTCTATATTTCCAAACGGATTCTCCTGTGTAGGTTCTCAGTAATAGTGAAGTCTATTCTATTCTATTCTATATTTCTAAACGGCTTGTCCTGTGTAGGTTCTCAGGAATAGTGAAGTCTATTCTATTCTATTCTATTCTATTCTATTCTATATTTCCCAAACTGCTTGTCCTGTGTAGGTTCTTAGGAATACTGAAGCCTATTCTATTCTATTCTCCATTCTACAAACCTTTTGTCCTATGTAGGTTCTCATGGATGCTTAAGCATATTCTATTCTATTCTATTCTATTCTATTCTATTCTATTCTATTCTATTCTATTCTATTCTATTCTGTATTTCCCAAACTTCTTGTCCTATGTAGGTTCTCATGGATGCTTCAGCTTATTCTATTCTATTCTATTCTATTCTATTCTATTCTATTCTCCATTCTACAAATCTTTTGTCCTCTGTAGGTTTTCAGGGATGCTTCAGGCTATTCTATTCTATATTTTCCAAACGGTTTGTCCTATGTAGGTTCTCAGGAATACTGAAGCCTTTTCTATTCTATTCTCCATTCTACAAACCTTTTGTCCTATGTGGGTTCTCATAGATGCTTCAGCTTATTCTATTCTATTCTATTCTCCATTCTACAAACCTTTTGTCCTATGTAGGTTCTCATAGATGCTTCAGCCTATTCTATTCTATTCTATTCTATTCTATTCTATTCTCCATTCTACAAACCTTTTGTCCTATGTAGGTTCTCATAGATGCTTCAGCTTATTCTATTCTATTCTATTCTATTCTATTCTATTCTATTCTATTCTATTCTATTCTATTCTCCATTCTACAAAATCAAGAAGCTCTCTTCTCTTCTCTTCTCTTCTCTTCTCTTCTCTTCTCTTCTCTTCCAAACAGCTTGCCCTATGTAGGTTCTTCGTAATGCTAAAGCCTAATCTATTCTATTCTATTCTATTCATGTCTATTTTACAAATATTTTCTAAACTGTTTGTTATATGTAGGTTCCCAGGGAAGCTTACGGGTTCTGTTCTGTTCTCCATTTGTCAAACAGTTTGTCTTGTGTACGATTGCAGAGATGCTGGATTGTATTTCTTTGTGTTCCATTCTACGTATATTTTATAGATTTAGAATTGTCCTGTTGGTTAAAACAATGTTTCTGTTATACAAAATATGACTACTAAATCAACACACAAGTCAAAAATAAGTGTAAAAAAACACACTGGTAATCAGCAACATCATGCAAACCTATTTTTTCCCATCTCTTGAACAGTGTGTAGGGGACCAGCTTGCTGTGAATAGGCCCTTTCCATTTGCCTGTTATTGATGAAGTCCTGTGTTCATCTTGATCAGCCCAATCAGTGTGTCTGCAGTCAGGGCGCTCTGAGTGCTCCAGCCTGATTCCAGCCACACATTCTCCATCGATCCACTGGGCTGATCACAAACTCATCTGGGGGTCCAGCTCATTTTCTTAGGTACTCCACCATACTTATTACACTATAAATATCAAAAACAGTCTCCAGTCTCAAATGGTAACAGCACACCCACACCTCTTTGTCTATATTATGACGTGCTCCCTAAGAAACATTCATATTGCTAATGGATTTAGTGACTTTCATGTTCAATAGTGCAATTTTTGTGTAAAATGCGTTAAGCTAACAAACAACCAGCTGCTGTCGTAATGTCTGTTTCCCTGGAGAGACTGAATAATCGTTTTACTCTGAGGGTCCAGCCGGACTAGATTGAAGGAGAACAGATTTATCAGGTACTTGACGCATACTCAGTAAACAATCGCTTTTTAATGTCTCCCGAAGAGGATCTATTTGATTGTTCTTCTGAGAACTCGGAGAACTGTTTCATCAGCGCATGTTGCTTTAACTGCTGGTCAGATGACTGCTGGTTGGAAGGATTGTATTATTGGTTTATTTCTCTGATGTAATGCCACTAATCACATATGCTTTTTTAAACATGTCTTATTGAATGCTTGAAGGTTCCTTGGAAAACCATGTGCATGGCTTGATTCATAAATAGAGTAAGCATTCAGTTGCATGGTATAGCGTCAAAGTACCATTAAAATCTAATAGCATCAAGCTGAGCCTTTGAATTAAACAAAAGTTTATAAAATAAAATAAAATAATTTCTGGAATAAAACTCTCTTTGTAAGACATCATTAACTAATTTAACATAACAATATTGGTTATGGCTGCATTTATAATTAATGTGTTAAATTTATCAACCCTCATATTTTAAAATAATATTATGTATTATGTACATATTATATAATATATAAAAGTTTTATTTTATATGGGAAGAGTGTATGTTTACAATATAGTAGCCTACATGTTATAAATTATATTAGGAACAAGTTTTCATTAAAAAAGTATTTTAGGAATTAATATTTCATATAAACAATGGATTTAAGGGCGACTGGAATGCTGTATCGCCCAATCAGCGGCCATAACCTTTTTTTGTTTTATAACTCTTAATTTTGTTACTGACTCCAGCTCTTTATCCAGTATTCTTAAAGAATATAATCTCACACCACATAAAACACAAAGCAGTGAAAACTCATGTCTGTCTCTTTATTAATTCACACATGCATCAAAACCTAGCAATTTGATAGTCTTCACTTTTTCTTTCATTTTCTGTTTTAATGAAGCATTAAACCACATCATGGCATTTTCCTTTATCGTGATGATGATGATGGTGATGAAGAGATGTGAGAGCATCATCTTATTCTTCAAGCCATGTGTGTTTCTCATTGGTTAGTGTGACTGAAGGTGGGGTTTGAAGATCGCAATCCCAAATCAAAGCCATCTGAGTTTGGAAAAGAGGGATGCGATTATAGGAAATGGACAAGGTGGTGATCAAAACTCCTCAGAAAGCATAGAAAGCATCCCCGATGAGTGAGCTCACGCGGCTGCTCACTATATAAACAGCAACATGTGGACGAGACGCGCTCAAGTTTCCTGATCACACCGACTGTCAGAACAAAGCGGCGCAAAAGCGACGCGCTCCCGTGTTTGAGCGATGTGTGGATTATTACCGCGGTTCTTATTATAATGAGTGGCCATGGCGTGGTGTGACCGTGGGATTCAGATGCTGCTGGCCACCGTCGGGGCTTTCGTGGCGTTTAGTTTGATGAGCATCGCCATCGGGACCGACTACTGGCTTTATTCTCGGGCATATATCTGTAACGCCACCAACATCAGCACGGACGAGACGCAGACGCAGCCCAAGAAGGTCCGCGGAGATCTCACGCACTCAGGGCTCTGGAGGATCTGCTGTATAGAGGGTACCATGTGCTTCACATCCTTATAGGCTTGAGTTTTAAAAGAGAGAAAACTAAGTTCATTGTTCAGCTTTTGTCTGAACACAAAGAATTCTTGCTTTAGGAGGCTTTTGTTCTTTATCTGCGTCCAGGTGAACCCAAAACAGATGCTTAGTTCTTACCCAAATACATTAAAGTTAACCAAAATCGCTGTTTGTATGGCCTTTAAGATAGAAACAACACACAAGTGTGAGATCTTTTATATCTTCTAGACAGCAAATGAAGAATTCTACTGAAAGCACAAAAATAATGGTGCTTCACGATGCCATAGAGGAAGATTTTTGTCTAAATTGTTCCATAAAGATCCTTTAACATCTAAAGAACCTTTCTGTTTCACAAAAGGTTCTTTGTGGCATTCTTCGGATTATTGACTGAATGGTTCTTTGCGGAACCATAAATGGTTCTTCCATGGCTTTTAAGCACGGAAGAGTTTCAGAGGAGTTTCAATCAAACTCAGATCTCAATGTGAGCTCAAATTTTTCTCATCGAATAAATCCAAAACTAATTTTTGTAGATCACAGTATCTGCGACATTCATGCATTCAGAAACATCTAAAGCGTAGTTGATGGAAAAGCAGTACAATGGTGCTCTGGGTGGCCTTTCATCCATGGGATCTGTCAACAGCTCATCCAAACTCATTCACTGGGCTTGGATCTCTCTCAAGTTAACATAACTTGACGTTGACTTGGAAGGGAGTGAAAATGCTCCCCATTTCTCTGGGTTGACACCAGCGGGTTTCTTGAATGGACAGAAAGGCGTAATCAGTCCAGAGATTCTCCTCATAAAACCTCTTCCTTCATTCATGTCTTTCTTGCATTTGATGCTGTTGCTTGGAAACAATATGTCTGAAATCACTATGGTAACGTGGCCAATGTTTAAAAATAGATGAATCTGTTGCTTCTTATGATTGTCCATGGAAAAGAAAAAGACAGACAGACACGGGAGACAGACAGACAAACAGGTGTTTAATAGCCTATATATTTGTATGATTTCGAGAGATGAAAGGTTTTTCCCACAACATATGTAATTTTGGCAGAGCTTAGATTCAGACAGTCAGACTGATTACATCATACATGCGTTCACAGGCTAAACAGGGACATCATAGTTGATGAACAGGGCTAACTTATTGCTATTAATATTTTAATTTTACTTTTATTTTATCTTATTCAAGTGCTGCTGATGTCCAAAGTCAGCAGGGCATAGGTCATGGTTTTTGTTACTTTATTTACTTATTTCATTCAAACTGACCAAAACATGTGTAGGCCTATCTAGAATAATACAGTTTTGAACTCCATTTCTTACTTGCTGACTTAAAATCGCATTTACAAATCATTAATAATAAGTTACTTAAATAAATAAATGACTTCAAACCTTTGCATTGCATACATTTTTTAAAAATAAAGTTTTATTAAATTAAGGTTTATTTAGGTTTATTACTTAAACATAAATAAACACCTAAAGTGTAACATATAAAAATAAATAAATAAATGAATAAATAAAATAAATGAAATAAAATACAAATATTAAATAAAAATAAAATAAAATAATGCATGCCTTGAGCCCTGAGTGTATTTAACTGACTATGGTTATTATTAGTTTGTATGTGAGATTAGGAGGTATTGGAGAGGAAGAGCTGTCACTTTTGCCATTCCCAGTGTGCGCAACAGATCTGTAATTAAGTGCAGTGGCTGAAAGGCCACAGAGTCTCTAATTAGCCACTGGGTTTGACTTCCGCCACCGATCCACGCTGAATAACACAGCTTTGAGCACATGCCAGGTAATGCTTTTGTTATTTTATTCTTTTTTAAACATGCATAACAACATGGACAGCTACGTTGATCAGCAAATCAGCAAATAAAAATAAAATAAATAAATATAGATATTTAAATACATATACAAGCATCTAGGAAGAACTTTGATAGAGCTTTAAAATATTTGTATAATATAAGAGTCTGCTTTCTTCTAATAATGAAGAGTATTACTTAGTATTTATTTAGTATATAATATTTTTGCAGTTGGCCTATTTTTTTTCTTCTTCCAGGTTTCGTTCTAAATATGTTTAAGATGTGTCAATTTGTTATTGTATTATTATTATTATCCTCATTATTGCTGTTTAAATTTCATTTTTATTTCAGATTTAGTCTTAGTAATTTTAATACTTATTTCAGTTAGTTGCCAAGGAAACTCATTGTCATTATTCTATTTATTCATTCATTCAATTTTAGTTTAGTTTAGTTTTAGTTAACAATAAATATGCTAATGAGACATCAAGGCATTGTCTTTTTTTGTTATGAATAAAAAAAAGTATCATGACTGCATTTTTATATTAAACTTTTACATTTTCCACGTCACAAAAGCATGTGGCTGTTTTTTAGGGCTTTGTTACACAGTTGCTCAAGAACTTAAAGTGACTACAACATTGTTATGCATTGTTATGTCCTGGGTTGTTGCCAGGGTGTCGCTAAGTAGTTTCTAAGATGTTCTGAGTGCTTGCTAGCATGCAGTTTCTCCCTGAGTGAAAACAGATATGATGTCTAAAGCATAATACTCAGAGTTAGTGGTGTGTTGAACTCCCTAACAGTAAGTATAAATAATAATAATACTGTAGTTGCCTCAGCAAAGAAGACACAGTATATCGCCAAGGCAGTCTTCATATTGATCGATTTGAGATGACAAACAAAAGCACACTTCCCCAGCACGCAAACCACTGATTGGTTTATGTTCTCGACAAGAACGATTGGCTGCCCTGCCCCGATTCACAATTATGACAGAATGCTTGGGGCGGCAGAAGGCGGGGAATGTGGCAGCTGTTTCCTGGCCGAGCTGGATGTGCCCGGTGGGGATGTGAGCTTGCGAGGCTGGAGGGGGCTTTTGGCATGAGGGAGATGAGCGTGTTGCTGTCTGCTGAATTAATCCACAATGAAGATGTCAAAGGCATCCTTGGAGACATTATGGAAATCAGATTGTTGGATCAGACCTGAGGTTGCCATGGAGAAGACATGCTCAGCGATGAGCATTGTTACCTCCAGGCAGGCCACAGGGACTGAGCGCTCGTTTTCTCCTCTCTCGCGCTCCCTTTCTGATGTGCTTCCGTGTCAGTCAAGCGAGGTTCCTTATTTTGTCTTTATGAGGCTAGGTACACTTCAGTCACTGGGCCAATAACCAGCTTCTGTAAATCAACAGCCTGAGCGGAGCTTTACATAAGATCCTACGGCTCACCACATTCACTGTACACACTCACAGAAGTTATAAAGTCTGTCAAAGAGCTTGAGTGGATGTAGAGTCTGAGAAAACACTGGAAATGACCGATTGATCGGTTAAACCTTGAAATAAACCTTGAGCATCAGATAGTCTTTGCATAATTTTCACATCATGATGGTGATCAGATTTGGTTTTACAGCTCAATATTTTGTACACGTTCGAAAGTACGTTATCGTTTAAGATGTCCATGAGAGATGCTGAAGGCTTTTGCAATTAAAAAAACTGGGGACATATGTAAATAAAGAATAGAATAGAACAGAACAGAACAAAGATGTACAATATTTCTGGCATAAGTAAAAAAAGAATAGAATAGAATAGAATTGAATAAATATGTTGTAACGGAGGAAATGGAGGCATGCGGATCCATTTGCAGCTTTTTATTAGAGAAGTCGTACAGGCAAAGTCAGAAATCGGCAAACAGTGCAATGGAGACAACACAGAATCAAAGTCGAGATACACAGGCAGATTTCAGGGCAGGCAGCAAACAATC
>JAUCMR010000071.1:20217163-20244379 GCA_032357425.1 Enteromius argenteus
AATGTTCAGTGCTTTGCTACAATCTGTATTGTTAAAAGCGCTATATAAATAAAAGTGATTGATTGATTGATTGAAAACAAACATGGGAAAGAAACACTTGGAAATGACAGCCAGGGCAAATCAAGACTTTGCGGTGAATGGAAGTTTGAGTCTGGCTTTTATGGTGTGAGCAATCAGTAAGTGGGTGTGGTAATGAAGTGCAGGTGTGTGTGTGAATGAAGTGCAGGTGTGGCGTGTAATCACTCCCAGGAATGAGGCATGATGGGCAATGGAGTTCGGAGCGTGGAACTGCTCTGACTGGAGTGCCCTCTGGTGGAGACACAGAGGGAACTCCAGCTGGAGATTGTGTACAATATTTCTGTAATACGTAAATAGAGAATAGAATAGAAAAATGAAGAAAATAGAATAGAATAAACAGAATAAAATGAAATAAAGATGGGCAATATTTCTGGAATATGTAAATATAGAATAGAAAAAGAATAGAATAGACCTGAACTGAAAGAACAGAATAGAATAAAGATGTAAAATTTTTCTAGCATATGTAAACAGATAGAATAGAATACAGCAGAAAAAGATGTACAATATTTCTGTCATATTTAAATAGAATAGAAAGAATAGAATACAACAGAATAGAAAAAAAGTACAATATTTTGGTCAAATTTAATTAGAATAGAATAGAATAGAATAGAATAGAGGGAAATAAGGATCATTGTTTCTCCTCAGATTTTTACTGAACAGCATCCCATTGTTGATGGATTTTATTACAGTTTTTGTGTTAAGGGGTGCCAATGATAGGCTGTAACCCAAGAACTAGATTTATTCTCAGACAAAATACCATTCTCACTGTGTACCTTTTATAAATACTTTTAAAGTCTTGTTCTGAGTGATTAAAAAGTCTCATACTGAAATGCAATTTTAACTTTTTATACAAATGTATTCGGATTTAGCATGACATGGAGTTGGCATCACATTTTACTTTAGTAAACATTACATAAGAAAGCAGCAAAGGGTGTAACTTCACACTTTGGTAACTGATTAAATAATGAAAATAGTCCCTAAATAAGACCAAAATGTGAATTAAAATAGGAATTTGGATATTATAACTTACAAAAATACAAAACCAGAAGATAATACCATGATATGATAGACCAAATAAAACTAGATTTATATTCATGTGCCATATTATTTACATGTTACTCCAAGATGCTTCAAAGAATACCATAGTACCACAAAGAATAAAATACCATTGAATCTATGTAAAAAACAACAATCTGTGACATAATGATTCAGATTCAAATTATATATTGTTTTACGTTACAATATTTTTAAAGAGATCTTTTTTTTTTTTTTTTTTTTTTTTACAATGACTAGACTAGAAAACATGCCCCACTTTCTCAGACCTATTTAATACTAATTAATTTGCTCCATTTATAACACTAGACCCAATTAATGGCATGCTGGGCCACACAAAAGCTGTGTCACAGAGAGTAGACTCCACCTGGAGACAGACGGAGGGAGGGAGGTTTGCAATGTGACACTTTATGATGTATGTGAAGACCTGCTGAACACATATCTATCCGCTTAAAGCCAGAATCAAATAAAAAATTAACCTAGTAAAGTTCTTAATACACATTCTTTGTCTTCCTAGAGAAAATCATAAGGCTTGCTCTTACTCTGAAACAGCATTACTTTTCTGTTGACATGAGCTATAGGTCATCTGGACAAGTGGTAAATGTTAACCAACAGCCAAATAACTTTTTCAGTATTTTTTAAGGTTTTTGTTATAGGTTATGCAGGATTTTTAATGTTAATGTTAACAGTTAATGGTAAATAATTGAAGAATATGAAATATTAACAAATAACAAATAAAATAATATTATGTAATTAAAATCAGTTGTGAATATGGTTTTGTACCTTTTTTTTTTACATTTTAAATACAGAAAATGACCATAAAACTTTTTTTAAGATTGATTGATTGGATTTGGTGTAGGGCATATTTCCAACATGAAAGAGCAATAACTTTTAGCAACAGCCCACTGATATTTCAATTCTGAACCGCTGCAATACATACCTATATCAACGTAATAAAAACGTGCCAGGCTTCACGTATTGAACCTGTGTTTTAGTGCCACTCAGTGGACATTTCTCTAAAAACTGCTGTGAAATGTGCAGGAAGGTATGTAAAAACGGTGTCGCACAAAAAATGCACAGAGGTACGTATTTTTATAAGACCAGGATGCCAACTACAGAACTGCAGTTCTGATGAGTGGAAAAGAAGGCTGGGTTTCAAGACATGTCTTTAAATATGCCATGCTCATATGCAAGATGTATATGAAAAACATTGCTGGACAGTAGAATCAAACCTGATTTTACTAAAAAACAGCACAGAGTAATTGCATCATCTCCTTCAGAACATGCCAAAAGCAGACTTCTTACTGAAGTGCATCTAGACCTTGTACATGCTCATACTGGTAATCTTATGCTTTGTTCACACATAGCATCGAAACCATAATTTACTGGTAATTTTCCAGAAAGGGCTGTGTGTTTAAAAGCCCCTGTTGACTTTAAAGTCTGTCACCGAACAATTCTAAGGCTTAAAATTTTATCCTCTACTGCTTCATAAGACAACAAATTCCTACCATATGCAGGATGTTTTTGTTATTTGTTTAATAGTTTGTTCTGCTGCCCAGTATTTTCAGTATTTGCATTGTTTCCAGGTCCTCGTGACTAATCTTGACCGGTTTCATATTTTCATAGGTCTCAACAAAGGAAGTTGTTACCGAATCAATCATTTCCCAGATGACAATGATTATGACACAGACAGCTCTGAATATCTCTTACGTGAGTGACTTTCTCTTCAGAAAATGTTACAGTGTTACTGTCTATATCTCAATGTTCTTATCATGCTCCTTTAGATATCTTGTTAAATTAAGAGCTGTGTTTATATGTGTGTGTGAACAGGTATCGTGCGCGCCTCCAGTGTGTTCCCCATCCTAAGTACCATTCTGCTGTTGCTGGGGGGGCTATGTGTCGGGATAGGACGCATCTACAGCAAGAGGAACAACATATTACTCAGTGCAGGGATACTATTTGTGGCAGCAGGTAAACTTGCTTATGACCACCAGCTAACACAGGTGTCTTTTAACTCACTTTTAGCACCATTACCAAATGCTAATTTTTAACTGAATATAACTCGAATATAATATAGGGAATTTCTATGCTCTGATAGCACAACTTATCCCTGCTGTTACTGGCAGGTGAACTGGAACTGAGGGGGCGACAACTCCCTCACTTTTTGTAGCTGTTATTCAACGGATTTAAGGGGGTTGCTATTACTTGTTCTAAAAATGACATCTTGTATTCGCTACAGTTTCATCACCTGATACACCTACTGTAAAGTTTGTACTTTAACTAAAGGTAAAAGACTGTATAATGTTTTAGGCTAGTAGTAAAAGCGGCACTAGGCTAGATGGCATATAGTGTGTTTTGGTGGGTCATGCATTTCCTAGATGCTGCAATTGCAATTGTTGCTAATTACTACAATATACTGTTTCAGCATGTCTACAATATTGGAAAGGTCAAGATCCATATGTACAGCAAGTGTTATAACACCTGGAACGCTATCTGTTAGCATTCTCATTCATCTCAATTGCAGTAACATAAACTGGCAGGGGCTAATTGGACCAAGCTAATGTGGAGGCTAGCTCTGAAGGATTGTGCAGGTAAACCTTACTCTCCTGGCATCAATGCTAGAGGCTATGTTCTTTACCGTCCTTGTTAGGACACATTTGGCACTGGTTCAAATCCCTTTCATAGTGGTGTGAGTAGGACCAGTTAAATTGGTGCCTTGACCCAAATAAGAGTGAGTGAGTGACAGAGGGCAAGTTAGTATGAGTGACAGAGGGCAGCTAGATCTCACTCCCTTGGCTTCACAAGGCACACTAGCAATTGATTCGAGAGTCTGTGGTTTTTTGCATCTTTGTTAGTTTATTGCCTCCAATGCTGGTTCAAATCTTGGTGCCGTGACCCGGGTGGAAGTGAGCTTTAGGGTGGAGAATATAACAGAGGCAAGCTTTGTAGATTAAACTCATTCCCCTGACCTCAAGACTAGTGGCTATGTTCTTTAGTGTCCTTGTTAATATTCTTGCTATGCATGACAGTTGACACTGTTTCAAATCCCACTCAGAAGGGTCAGAGTAGGACTCGTTACATTGGTGCTGTGGCCAAATAGGAATGAGGTTTACGGGGTGTGTGACATAGGCTAGTAAGAGCTGTGCACATAGACCTCACTACTTTGGCCTCAAAAGGCACACTATCAGCTAATGTTATAGTATGTGGTCTTTAGCATCCTTGTTAGTGGATATTCTTCCATGTTGGTCAATGCCGGTTTAAATCTTGGTGCCATGACCCAGATGGGAGTGAGATTTAGAGTGAGTGCAACAGTTAGGCATCCTGTGCAGGTAAATGTCACTCCACTGGCCTCAAGAAACATGACACTTATTCATTCTAAAGGCTCCATTCTTTAGTATCCTTGTAAGCATGCCCACCTCTCATGCTGGTTGATGGTGGTTTAAACCCCAGACATTGTGATGCCTGTAGGACCAGTTACCTGGAAGGCTAACTTCCTGTATAGTTTAGCTGCAGTCTTTACACACCTGAACCATCCAATCATGGTGTTCAGTGTTACTTGAAAATTACAAACAAGTGTGTTGTAGCCAAACCAGCCAAACCTTGATCCCTTGACATAAACAGAAGACATTTGCAGCCTGTAACAAGTACCATGTCTACATTAATATTAGCACCTGGGAAAATGTATGCTATTTTGTCTAAAATCTGTGTATTTTGTGTCTGGCAGGTTTGAGCAACATCATCGGTATAATCGTCTACATCTCCAGCAATGCCGGTGACCCCAGTGACAAACGAGACGAAGATAAGAAGAACCAGTATAATTACGGTTGGTCGTTCTACTTTGGAGCGCTCTCTTTCATTGTGGCTGAGGCGGTGGCCGTTCTGGCTGTCAATATCTACATTGAGAAGAACAAGGAAGTACGGTTCAAAGCGCGGCGTGAGTTCATCAAGTCTACCTCGTCCTCTTCACCGTATTCTCGCATACCTAGCTTTCGTTATCGTCGACGGCACTCGCGCTCCAGCTCTCGTTCAACGGAAGCATCTCGCGAAGCGTCACCCGTAGGCATGAAGATGATGAGCACCGTGCCTGTCGGAGAGATCAACATGTACACATTGACAAGAGACCCCCTCAAGTCAGGGACGGACAGCTCCTACAGCCCAGACCACGATTCAGGATTCCTCCAAGTGCACAACTGCTTTCCCAAAGACCTTAATGATGGTATCAACAGGAGGACAACACCTGTATGAGGGCACACACTGGAACGAAAGAGATAATGTTAAGGCCATACTGAATGGATAGCCATCAGGGCTTAGTGGCCTGTGGCAGATGCCAGAGGAAGGGATACTCATTGGTGAAGCCAGTCAACCAGTGACATCCCTCATCAGTGGAGGAGAAGCACTATGTGAAGAAGGAACGATTTCATCTCGACATATACCAACAAACATTGTAAACACGCTAATTTGTTTTTCTCCTTGCTTGGTTCTCACATATAAACAGGAACTCTCAGAGGGACTCATCTCTCATCAAAGGGCAAGACATGCAAATGTAAAATGGATGGTTTTTGGCAGATATTAAGAACTTTGAGTAAGCCAATCCATTTCCTTGGTTGAAAAATATCTTTTTGTTTGTCAGTACAGTGCCATACTCTCAATGTATACCAATGTGATAATGACTCTCACAGTATGAGATGGTGCTAACATAGGCTCACAGCTGAAGCCTTCCCATTATTGTGTGTTCAGTACAGACTCGAATTGAATACTGAACGCCCTTGTTCGTGTCATATGTTTGTAGCCACAGTTGTCTATTCAGTGTGCCTATCATCTTGGCAGTATCAACTGCTCAGACGTACTCTGGAGCCACTTTGCAACAGTGCAAAACTGTATTCCTCTCTTTTTGTTGTTGTTGTTAACTAGATATATCAGTTGTATTACTAAATAATCACTGGGACAGTTTAGTTTAGAAGATTTATGACTACTAATTGTGTATAAACACCCTGCTGAAAAGACCAGCTTGGATTTTCATGATATTCTGACTGGTTTGTTCTGGTCTGGTGCTTTCTTATGTGGCCAGGCCAAGGCCAAGGAAGGAAGCTGGTTAAAGTCACCACGATATTGCATTTGCAACGTATTTTATTTTGTCATAAGATGTATTTCTGAGGCTAGATTGGACTTTGTACATTGAAAACTGATTGGATTCTGAAAAGTTTAACCATGTTCCAAATCAAATTTTCCCCTCAATAATGTGTCCAGGCAGCTATTTTCCATATAAAGTATGTGAATGAGAACTGTGGCTGTGGTTAACCAAAATTATGTCTTTAATCATCTCCAGTTGCAATCATCGGACTGGAAAGGAAGATTATCAGGGAATAATAATTTGGATTACTAATGAACTACTATTATGATGCTTTTAGGAAAAGGGTGAAAAGGGTGGCCAGGATATTTCCATGTAAGTAAGTGTCCATGTAAAGCATGAGCAGAGCCAGACCAGTGGTTAAAACGTAAATTACTATCAACTAAAAAGGAAAATTATTTCAGCTGCAGTTTTTTTTTTAAAAAGATCACAAAGACAGGAAAAGATTACGGATACATTTTTCCACTGATGAGTCATGCCAGAGTGGTTATTAGCAAGTAAATTTAGTCTGTTTGGATTTTACGTTGATTTAAAGCTAGTTCAGAAGTCTGGTTTAGACTCCAGGGTTCCTTGCCCAGCACCAGCATCCAAAACACATATGATGGTGACCAGCTCTAATGGTCTTTTCAGCAGGGAAATATAGCAGTATTCAACAGGCCTCAAGTTTTATACTATCACTTCGTAGTCTGACTGCCATCGATAGTAAATCAACAAGTGTCAGTAGTTAACCAGCCAGTGTTGTCGCTTTCCATTGTGAATTAGAGTGATGTAATTCCTCAGCCTTCATCTCCACCGAGGGGTTTCACCTCGGTCTTTGCCTGAATGTGGGTTAAATATAGTCACTCCTTCTCGTGAACTTGAGTGATGGCTGTGCAACGTCTGAATGGCGCACCTTTGGGGATCTGACATTGTTCAAGTCCACTGATAAAAGGAGAGCTGAGAAATGTCAGACATCCGGAAATGAAAGACAAGTTTTGAGCCGGTCAGCCCTGAGAAGCATTTCAGCGACCACTGATAAGTATCTAGGGCAGAGCAGTATGAAAGACATCAGTGCGGCCGATTCAGCCCTTTAGAAGACCATTCAAAGTGTCTTAGCCTCACCAGAGCCTTATGCCTGGATTTCTCTTTGAGTCGACAATATAACCTCATCTCTTCTTTTGTTACTGCTGGTTTTCCTCGCACATTTCGCATCCCCTCAACAGATCCTTAGAGAAGAATCTGTCGCTTTTTCCCACTGCGTTATCCATGTGAGCGGTCAAATCCGTGTCGCTAAAAGTGTTTCCTCGCAAAAGGAGAGGTTGCAGGTACAGATGTAAATATCTGGTAGGTGTTTCACTAAATTGAAGCATTTACAGCTACCTTTCCTTAGTAAAGCCATTTTGACACAAGCTTTTGAGCCATGGTTCTTTGTAGAACGGTGTGTGGTGGGTAGATGTAAATGTTTGCATGTTTTTCTCTAACCCATTGACTTTGTGTGCTTTTAACAGTATTATTAACAGGATGACTCCAGGATGCCTCACTGCCAAGCATCGCTCGCTATAAATACCTGTAATGTTCTCTCTGTTCATCATGGAAGGCATTTGTCCTTCTGGTTTTCTTGATTTGCTAATGTTGTTCTCAGTATTTCTCTGTATCACGGACAAGTCAACATATCGTTGCTCACATAAATAAATTTAATCGAGGAACGGTGTCTCGCTTATGCATATATGCTTTGTTATGTGATTTTTTGTGTTTTGTAACAGGACTAGGAATAATAAAACAGCCTAGCAGCCTATAGTTGCATAATAAAGAACATAATTAGAATGACCATTTGGTTTTGTTATTTTAGGAAGGCATTTGACGCTCTAAAGTACATCTAAAGATATATTTTAAAGGTTAGACAGATCATGACACTTTAATGCGAGATTCAATCCTGCCATAATTTAGGCATTCTGCAATTATTTACCCACCCTCATCTCATTCCTGTTCCATTTTTTCAATAATGTCAAGGCAGCTATTTTTCATGTATTGAAAAAATTACCATATTGGTTCTTAACTGGTCAATAGATTGATATCACTTGCAATGGTTAACCTGACTGGAAACTAAAATGATCAGTGAATATTAACTTGGATTACTAATGGACTACTATTATGACAGTTTCATGTCAAGTTGTCCTTATGACTCAGTATTCCCTACAATATTCAAATTGACTCAATTATTGAATCACCTGAGGACTAAATCATTGAATGAATCATTCCGACTGTTTTTGTGAACTTGATTATATACAGTAATATACACTGAAAAGATTTTGAAGCTTCACAGTCCCAGGCCTAATTCACTTTCATTATATGGAAAAGGGCTGCTAGGTTTGAGAAAAAATTAGGGTGAGTAAAGGATGACAGGATTTAAGATCCTGTAAAGCATATGTGCTGTTCTTCCTCTATGAATAATGCTGAGATACTCTGAGGATGAAACAAAATGAGGAATGTCATGTAAAATGTAAAAACAGGCCAAAATGTCAGCATTTTGAACATTTTCTGATACAACCCAGTGACGCGAGCTTCCTGTCTCTGAACTGTTTTGACACCTAAAATAAATGAAGATTTTCTTGTACTTTTGTATAAATAGTGAGTCTGGCCTTCCAGTGACATTTATAAATGGTTTGAATCTTTGGGGAATTGTATATTCCTCTTACCTCTCAGTAAAGAGTCATTTATTTAAAAGCAGGCTGTTAATTAATCTTCAAAGCAAGGACAACCAACAAGTTTTTTACCACTTTAAAGAAGAGCACGAAGTTGTCATACAAGAATGGCAATTGGTGGTATTTGGGTTATCACAATCACTTATTTTTCAGAATATGGATTGTAAACACCCTCCTAACCATTTATTTTAAAAGTAAATATCCTCATCCTGCACTATTTGTATTTAAGACATGAATTATACCTCAAATTATTCAACATGCAACAAGGTCTATAGAATATTATTTGCAACAAAAATATAAAAATGCAAAAAAGGTAATCACAACTATGCAATCGCAACTGATTTCACATTTATGTTCACATAGTTAACATATTAACTGCATTTTGTTCTCACAAAACTGAGAAATTATTATTGTGAAGATTGCAAGTGTTGCAAGTTAATTACTGACATTACTATATATATATATATATATATATATATTACTAACAAGATCTGAATTGTGAAATATAAACAGATTTGTGAGAGAAATAATTCTGAATAGTGATATAAAAAGTTTATTCTGTGACAGAAACAAGCTTCCATTGAGATCAGACTAATATTCTTGCTTGCACATCCATAAAATGTCATCTTTTGACCAGAATATTAATATTAACTTGGGTCAGTAAGAAAAAAACATGGTAACTATAAAGCAAAAACCTGGGCAAGAATCAGCCACAATTTTAGAAATGTAAAAAAATATCAATTACTCCGAATCTGCCTTCAGTCTCAAATCCAACTGCTTTACATCTGTGTGCATATAAGGCTGTGTATTTTTAAATAACGAAACAAACATTGCTAGAAGGAAAATATCCTTCACCATGGCCTATTCTGTAATGGTACAATCTTTGACCTTGCCAATGAGTGTTTGTCTACATCCTCTATTATAGTCTTCATTAACCGGCTGTTTACTCAGTATTAAGAAATTAGTCCATCTGAATGGTCCCGATTAGTTGCGTTCTGCTGCATTACTGCCCATCGTGTCTGTGGCACAGATTAAAGCTGATGGAGAATGGTACAAACCGATTTGGTATGCGGCAGTTCTATTTTCAGTGACCTTTATGGAGATGGCCCTCAGGGTTTGGGTAATCTAATTTAGCTTAAATAATATTGCCTGTCATTAGGAAATGCATACAGTCTATTCACCTCCTCCTTCAACCTGGCATATAATCTGAAACCAATCACCATTGTCTTTCCATTTGGAAGTTAACGCATTTAAAGCAATCAAATTGTTAACCATTTATTTGAATTTAAAGGAGCCTAATGAAACACTCGTGACAAGATGAGATTGATTTTGCATTGTGGCTGTCATGTACTTGCGACACACTCTGCAAAGTCAACTTGAGTATAGGAGGAGTAAAGATGGGTTTCCCGACGGTGTCACACAGAGTTGATTGTGACAGACTGGGTGAGATGTTTCTCATCTGTTGCTCGTGACCCTCGAACATCAGGGTCTGCGTGATAAACCTGTAGCACAAAAGAGTGTTGATCCTGTATTCATAGCACTCAGAAATGTGTTGATTTACCAGAGGGGTCGAGGTTTTTCAGGTTAGCATGGCGCCATTAGCACCTGCTGGAAGTCGCTAAAACTGAAAAGCATCTTTCTACTTGGATATCATTAAATAAAACTTGCTATGTAATTTTTGTTATTCTGAGTGCCGTTAAGCCACCACGGCCAATGATTTTAACTGTGTACTTTCCCTTGTGAAAAAGAAGTGCGCTTAATTGTATTGAATGTGCACCTGTCTACTTCAAATCATATAAGTATATGTATATAAAATAACCTTGCAGATTAAATAGCAAAATAAAGGCTAAAAAAGTGTTTTAAATCATGTTTTAATATTTTTGACAGGTTTTAAAGAAAAACTTATGTAACATATTGGTCATATATCTCATGACCAATTTGTACGTATTTTATGAGGTGGCTATGAATTTGTATGACCTCATTTTTACGACTTTATTCGTACGATTTTGTACAATTTGTCTAAGTGACAGGTAGGTTTAAGGGCGGGGTTAGGTTTAGGTCATTCGTACAAATTTATACGAATAAATACTTATAATTTGGCAAAATTTTAGGAATTTGTATGAGTAAGGTTGTACAAATTCACACAAATTAGCCACCTCGTAAAATACGTTTGATTTGCTGTGAAATAAGGCTGACATACTACTTAAATACTAAAATACTAGCCTAGTTAAAAAATAACTACAATAAGTGTACTAAATTAAAACTTTATCAAATTTTTTCTTTATAAAGAAATACAATAGAAATGACATTATTTACAACAGAAATTACATTAAAGAGTTAGTTCACACCAAAATGAAAATTTTGTCATAATTACTCACACTCATGTTGTTCCAAACCCATAAGACCACCGTTTATCTTCGGAACACAAATTAACATATTTTAGATGATATTAGAGAGGCATCAGACCCTCCATAGACAGCAACACAACTGAAATGATTCCAGATCCAGAAACGTAGCAAAAACATCAATAACATGTCAGATGGACAGTCCATGTGACATCAGTGGATCAACCCCACTTTTGTGACGATAGGAGAATACTTGCATTGCGAAAAAAAAAAAAAAAAAACCCCAATAATTTTCTCTTCTCTTGTGACCTACGTATCTGAAAACCTTACATTCAGTTCACACTTAAGTATATTTTAAGTATGCTAAAGTATAATTCTTTGTCATTAGGGTCCTGGGGTCCGAGTCAGCAACTACCATTGAGATTAATGCCAATTATAATAGCTTTCATTAAGTATAATACAGATTATTCATAATACATGTATGTGGAAAAGTGCAACTTGGACATTCTACTAAACATCACAATAGATAAAGTGAGTTTGAGGGTGAGTAATTGGTGAACTATCTCAGTTCAAACTAATTGCAGTTTGTGTTCATAATTGACATTTCAGAGTAAAACAGTATGTTCAGTTGTCATGATCAGCTGGATGTGCCAGCTCAGGCCACTGGATGGCACTCCAGCGCCCAGCGAACTCTGTGTATGTTTACCTCTGTTTTCATGCCCGGACTCATTCCCACGAACTCATGTCTCCGCCCTGCTCGTTTGTTGTCATGGTGTTTCATTGTTCCCGAGTTCGCCTTGTGTTCTCTCGCCTTGTGTGTTTGCTTCTCCGTTTTGGATTACCTGTTGCCAACCCATTGCGTTCCTTACCGTCCGCTTGCCTTTGCCTACGTTGTCTCTGTTTGCCAGTGATTGACCCTGTCTGTTTGTTCCTCGACCCGCCATTAAATGTTGCAAATAAATCCGCACGCCTCCTCGCCTCCTTATCGTTACAGAACGAACCGGCAAACAGGATTCAGCGATGATTTTAATGGACGTGAGTTCAGAGACTTTTCTTTGCCCCGCAGGCAGGATTATTTGCCGGTTTCCCCATCCCATCTAAGTTCGCTGTTTCAGCGCGGACGTCGGATTGAGGATTATGTTAAGGATTTTATTTCCATCAGCCATCGCGTTAATGCGGAGGAGGACGTCGTCAAGGATTGTTTCTTGTCTGGCCTGGACCTCGAATTACTCCAGTCTGCAGTACTACAGTCTGCCTGACGACGATCCTAACTGGACATTAGGACAGCTTATTGACTTTGTTTTATTATGCTGTGGTTCACGTTTCACCGTAGGAGAGGTAGTGGAGGACGTTGGCATGCCCGGTCACAAACGGAGTAATCGCTGTGCCGCGAACGTCAACGCGAGGACGTGGCTCGGCTCCCACCTCGCCATTCGGCGAACCCCGATCCTGCACAAAATGGCCGCCGATCACGAGACGCCGTGTAGGATGGCCACCGCACCTGAACCTGTGCACGAAATGGCCGCCGCACCTGAACTTGCGCATAACATGGCCGTCGCCGTGAAGCCTTTGCACCTGTCGCCAGCGATCACGGACGTCATCCTTGGTTACCCGGACGTCGTGAGTACAGCGTGTGGGGACAGCAAGGCTCATGTTAGGCGGGTGGGACTGATTTTGTGCATAGCGGATTCACAGATGGTGTCGGTAAGGGCGGCTGGACTTTGTAACATCACCAACAAAGTTAATATAGAGACTGTTCCTCTGTCCACAGCGCTGCTGGTGATGGCAGTTGCTATAATGAGTGTGTGGGCCGCACATTGCTCCTTAATACCGCCCAGTGTTCAAGCTCTGCCCTGTATCAAATTTCCCGAGCCTGTCTGTTCCTTTGGAAGCCCTTGTGTTCTAGTTCTGCCCTGGACCGAACCCCAAAGTCCACCATAGACTTTGATTTCCCATGGCCTGAACCTCCTGAGCCAGTCAGAGACTTTGATTCCCCATGGCCTGAACCCCCTGAGCCAGTCAGTGACTTTGATTCCTCGTGGCCCGAGCCGCCTGAACCTGTCTGCAGTTCTGAGACTCCGTCAGGTCCGCCAGTGGCTGCACGGCCTCAGGAGACGTTGGTCCCAGCCGTAGAGTCTCCAGAGGTTCCATTGGTGGCTGCACAACCCACGGAGGTCTGTGAGACGTTGTCTTGCCCTGAACCAACCCCATGAGCCGTCGAACTCACCCTCGAACCTGACCTGGCTGCTGGGATCACTCACCCCGAACCAGCCTCAGGTATGAACTTGGCCGAAGAGGCCACCATTAACCTGTTTGTGCTCTTATGTACAGTCCGGTCTCCGCTGTCTGGTCATCCTTGGAGGGCATCTCCGCTGTCTGGTCGGCCCTGGAGGGCCTCTCCGCCGTCTGGTCCACCCAGGTGGGCGTCTCTGCCGTCTGCTCCGCCCTGAAGGACGTCTCCTCCGTTGGTTCCGCCCAGGTGGGCTTCTCCGCCATCTGCTCCGCCTTGGAAGGCGTCTCCTCTGCTGTCTGATCCGCCCTGGTGGAACCTCTGGAGACTCTACGGCTGGGACCGACGTCTCCTGAGGCCGTGCAGCCACTGGCGGACCCGACGGAGTCTCAGTTCTGCCCAGGTGGGCGTCTCCGCCGTCTGATCTGCCCTGGAGGGCGTCTCCTCCGTCTGATCCGCCCAGGTGGGCTTTGCCGCCGTCTGCTCCGCCCTGGTGCGCATCTCCGCTGTCTGCGCCACCCAGGTGGTCTTCTTTGCCGTCTGCCCTGCCCTGCCCCGTTCCCTCCAGCTCCTAAGTCTGGAGCATCTGGAAGCCGCTCCTTTGAGGGGGGGCTATGTCATGATCAGCTGGATATGCCAGCTCAGGCCACTGGATGGCACTCCAGCGCCCAGCGAACTCTGTGTATGTTTATCTCTGTTGTCATGCCCGGACTCATTCCCACAAACTCATGTCTCCGCCCTGCTCGTTTGTTGTCATGGTGTTTCATTGTTGTCTCAGCCCAGTTTCACGTGTATAAATGCCCTGGATGTCTATGTGTATTCACGGTTCGTTGATGTTGATGTAACGTGATATTCCTTGTTCCCAAGTTCCCGTGTTTGCCTTGTGTTCTTTGTTTTCGTTTGCTTCTCCATTTTGGATTACCTGTTGCCAACCCATTGCTTTCCTGACCATCCGCTTGTCTTTGCCAACGTTGTCTCTGTTTGCCGGTGATTGACCCTGTCTGTTTATTCCTCGACCCGCCATTAAATGTTGCAAATGAATCCGCACGCCTCCTCGCCTCCTTATCGTTACATCAGTAATAAGAAAGCAGGGTGGGATTTCATTTTATTCATGCAGAATTGTTTGAAACAAAATGGTGTCAAAAGAAAGTAAGTTGTTTTGGAGGAAGACCAACAATTTTTATCAAGAACATACAGTCATGGGAATTTCACCAGAAAGACTATGAATATGCATTAAGACAGAAAGGTTGCTTTTAATTAAATTCTACGTACATAACTCAAATCTCTTTTACTTCTAAGCAAATGCCTCATTTGATTAACATGCACTTTGTGAAAAGGTTTGACCGAATCATCAGAAAGAATCAAATCAAAGAGTCAATTGTCAAAACACCTGCTTCTCAGTTTTTAAATGTCACCTGCAGATAGCACTAAAGCAAGGCACAAACACATCATTCAGCAACCCATTTTTAACAGCCTATTCCATTTGTCGCTCACAGGTAGGACAGAAATGGCTTTCTAATTAGAATGAGTACATAACCCATTTTCACAGTTTAACACTTAAGACCGGGAAAGATCTGGTATAAATGTGGTGGTCCTCAGTCTATTTTAAACATCATAGGTGAAAGTGAATGAAAAGATAAAAACAGCATCAATACGGTTAACACGTCAAAATATGAGTCTATTAAAAATGATCAGAATTGATACTTAATACCAGCTTTGATTGGTTTTGAGAATAGCTGTAAATTATGTATTCAAGGCAAGAATACAGTCATGCAATCATGACCTTTACATGGAAAACAACATTAAAGGGACTAAACTCCACACCCATCAGAACAATAATACTGAATAAGCTGGGATAAAAATAGCTGCCTATTGAGGATGTAAATGCTCAGTATTGTTACGAATTAAGTTATGCTTATCAAGTTCCTGAAAGACTGAAGCGTGAGTGTCGTGTTTGGAAACAACCTCTGCCCAGCCTCTAAATCCCTGTCGTATCCTAGCTACCACGCAAAGCCTGCCGATGAAAAATAAATTCAGGAGAGCTCTCCATCTCAATGAAGGCGTCCGCTGTTATTTGCACAACATACATCAGGCCCGGGGTGTAGTTCCTGAAGAGTAACGCCTCACTTTAGGATAGCTGCTCTTTTCAGTCCAGTTTTGCCGTGTGCCATTTTTGACACGTGTTTTGTGTAAAAACGGAAAGCGACGAAAGACTTGTCACCAAAGAAAATGGGCCAGAGTCTTGATAAGTGGGCCACAGCATTTTATAAAAAGCTCAGACTTAGATGTCGGTTTATGTTACGCTACTATTAACACGTAAGGGTAACTCAAGTGTGAGGGACACTACAGCTGTTTACGTTCTCAGCTTTTCTACAGTGAGTGGCAAAGAAAGTGATTCAATAAATGGGCAGCTGTGTAAAGACTATATAATGGGGAACGTTCTAGCATGTTTATCTTACAACTGACATCCATGGGAATAATGATCTCCAATCATAGTACTATGCATAGTACTACCACTGTATTCTTTACAGTTAATCTTTCAGTCCTATGATACATACAGTATATATCAAGTACTCTCACATATAGTCATAGATAGAAATTAGTATAATGTTGGGTCTGAGTTCACCTTTTCGAGTCAGGTCTGATTCTGACCTTGTGGGGACATTTTTGGTCCCCATGAGGAAACAAGATTAAAAATCACATAGAATGATCTTTTTTGAAGATCTAAAATAGTAGGTTTATTGTAAGGGGTAGGTTTAGGGCAAATAGATTTAATTAAATTATACAATTTGTATGACCACAGTTTTACTATGAACAACATTTTGAACTATGGCTAGTGTAACAAAGTGGTTACCCTGGTTTAACTACAATTACCATAGTTTTTTGGTTTCATCTTTAGTAAAACCATGGTTAATTTTGGTTTTAGAGGTTTAAGAGGTTGTTGCTAAGCTGTTCTGATTGGTTGATTGGTTGGATGGTTGCTATGGTAATTCTTACAGCCCACCCTGGGCCTCTATGATATTCTCAAGATACTCTCTAATTCAATATAAATTGATATAAATTGGAAGAGTTACCAAATTTGTTACTAACGCTAACTATTAGTGATAGTATAGTGAAGCTTGCCATTGGAAGTGCTACTAATAACCCTTTATATTAACATTTAAATTAACATTTAAAAACATTTTTTACATAAAAGCTAACAATGAGAGACCAGAGTCTTCATCTCCTCCTGAAACTCAAATCCATTTTGATACCCAGGTATAGATACAGCCTCTCGCACTCACTGTCAGTGGAAAGTAGATCATCTACTAATAAAAGGAAATTTCCCATGAGCCTCTCAGATCCAGCGAGCAACAGTAGCACAGGAAATAATTAAACTGCTTTGCAAAAGCAAGGCACAAGGCTAATGAACACAACAAGCCATAAACATTAAATCGTGCAAGATGAAAATGAAATTTAGTACATGTAAAATTGTAAAAGCCTTGCTCAGTGACTAACAATTTGAGTCTGTCTTTACACTGTGAGCATTGTATCTGCAAATCATCTCAGATGTTCCTAGATCAAGCAGCTCTGAGCTTGAGGCTACTCTTCAGCAAAAATTTTATAAATAATTTTTTAACTGACTGACTTTGAGTTGACTTGGGTTGTCTAACATTTTTACAAATAATGTTAGCACTGATACACTTTCAGAAATAAAGGTAAAAAAGTGGTACCTTTTTAAAAGGTACATGTTTGTACCTAAAGTGTTCATTTGGGTCTCTTAAAGGTACTTGAAGTGTACATATTTGAACCTAATAGGTACAAAAGTGTACCTCTTGAAATGGTGCCACCCCAGTGACAGCTTTTGTACATTTATTTCTAAAAGTATAGAAATAAGGATAAATTATTGTTAAGCCAAGCCACATCACAAGTCGACACTGATGTATTAGTTAGATTATTTACATCCTGAAGACAATTCAACTGAAAAAATGAAATAATTCCATCCATTAAAATTGTGAAACAGGCTTGCTGGAGCGTATTCCAGTGTCTCAGGCCTGGTCGAATGATTAGTTATTAAACCACTTGGTTACACGTTATTTTGATAGTCCACTTTAGACATTCTACTAACTATAAGTAACTTTGTAACTACATATCTAATTCTAATTCTTATTAATACACAACTACATGTCTACTAACTCTCAGTGTAGACTGTAAGGGTAGCTAATTAGCTGACTTATACTAGCAAAGTTTCTAATAGTCAGTATGTTGTGGACTCATCAAAATAAAGTGTTAGAAGATATTAAGCAGACAGTCTACTAATACTTTAATGACTGCTAGTTGACATGTAGTTGCAAAGTTACTTACTGTTAGTACAATGTTTACAGTGGAGTATGGAAATAAAGTGTTAACAATCAAATTATTTCTGACAGATAGGGAAACTGAAAAAAATCATATGGCTGTTTATTCATTACTATGCAAGCGATCACATTTTCTAGTAGTCTAAGACATTGGCCAGTACACAAACTCAAACATGAGCCCTCTGGTTTGTCAAACCTAGGTTGTTAATTTCCCATGCGTGAGCTGCAGATTTGACATATTAGTCAATAAACTTTCCCAGCCTACATCACGAAGGCAGGTCTAAAGGCAGAACCCATCATACCAAACGACTGTCGTACAGGGAGGGAGAGAGAGAGAGAAAACTAGGGCACTATTATCTGGCCTCTTTTTCCAAGCAGAAGCAGAGATTTGTGGACAGCGAGCTGGAGTGAAGAGATAGTGGCTTGCCGTGTAACTTTTACATTTCCCTTAGTGCCTGAGAAGTAAACTAAACCAAAGCGCCAATTCAAGGGCAGTGACGCTTTCAAACATATCTTCGGAGGCCACCATGCTGGAGGACAAGAAGACCAAGGTGAAGATCACCTTCCTGGTTATCTTGGTGGGCATCTCGTCCATGTTGGCGGCGGTGGTGACGGACCACTGGGCGGTGCTGAGTCCCAGGGTGGAGCGGCTTAACACCACCTGCGAAGCGGCCCACTTCGGACTCTGGAGGCTGTGTAAAAAGAGTATCTTCATTGTGGAGGAAGACCCTCAGGGTAAAGGCTGTGGCCCTATCAGCCTGCCAGGAGGTAAGGAAGTTAACGTCTAAGTTATTCCTCCTGACTGTCATTAGCACAGGAGTGTCGTCTGATATAGCCCAGAGGCATAGATCTGTCTTCTGTAGTTTTTGGAAGCGCACCATTCATCTTAAGTTTTGTTACTGGAAACTGCGGAGCAGAAGAAGCCAAGTCAGGCATACTTCAGAAAGTTCAAGGTGCACTGGAGTTTCTCCTTTCAACATTAATTCGCAATTTTAGGTGGGAGTCCTCAGCTTGCATTGAGAGTTTGTTTTAATTGCGTCATTTTAAATTGATTAGTGAGGTCACTGACCAGAGCACTAGTGAATCGAACGGGTGTTGATTTGCTGTTTCTGATGTTATTGGGTTGTTAAGGCTGTAATAGACTGGTTAAGATGATTTATGAGCAGATCTGTGGATTTGAATTAATGGAAAGGCAGATGAGCTGAATCTACCTGTGGGAGACAGGAAATAACTCAACTGTTCTTTACGCTGCTCTAAGGACGGATCAGCCTCATTTCTTTCCTACACCCAAGCTCACAAGGTCAAACAGATCGAAAAGAAGAAGAAAAGAATATGAAATAAATGTAATTCACTCGTATGACAGTAAAGACTGTAGGCGTTAATTGACAAAGCACTGAAGATCTGCCTTGATACCTTCTGTTCCCTACAATTAACCATCAACTGCATTCTGCAGATATACTTATGTCAGATTGCTGGTTACAGATCAAAAGTCAAAAAAGTAACTGGATCCAGGCTGTCACTTATGTAAGGACGCAGTAAGACCAGCATCCTCTTGTCACACCTCAGGAAAAGCTGTGGGGGTAAACAGAGCGATCCATCCCTCCATGTGTTCCTGTGAATGTCTTGGTAGGATCTCCTCCTTAAGCAAGGCCCCAAGATTTACCATCAACTATAGATGTAGAAGGCAAAATGATAACAGCCTACAGTTCCAGTTCTCTATCAAAGATATATATCATAGATTTGTTGACAACTGTGCACAAAATCTCATCAATCTCAGCCTCAGTATGTAGCTTCAGACTGAAATGCTGTTGGACCATTTGTATGTACTGAAGACCATTCATCTGAGGCATATTCACACAAAAAGGCAAGTCTGATTGGCTTCATGCAATTTCCGAAAATCACAATTATCCAAAATGGTGCACAGGTTTTTGCCCGTCCTCCAGGAAACAGGGATTCTACAATGAAAACCTCTGAAGAGAAGGAGTGAAGGATTTGCTTGCTTAACTAGTTGCTTTGAGCCTTGGTCTTTGAAAAAGTAAGAGTTTTACGACCTTGTTGCAAGTACATGAGTTATGCTTAAGTACATGTGCATTGCACTTTACTCCCTGTTAAAAAAACAGCATATGCTATTTAGGTATGTTCTGAAGCATGGCAGTGGGTTTTTAACTGAGTTTTCGTTGGTTATATACCATGTTTAAAAAAGGCATATGCAGATTAGGTATGTTTTTAAGCATGGTGGCTAGTTTGAACTGGTTATAAGCTGGTTATGAGCTGGTTCTGAGAAGGAGTTAGTTGCTTAGGACCAGCACATGACCAGTTTAAACCAGCTCAAACCAACTCAAACTTGCTACCATGCTATAAAAACATCAGCGATATTTGAAATTTAGTAAGGACGATAACAGTGGGTCAAAAGTGAGTGGTTCTTGACTAGTGTGTAATAGGCTTTATGCCGATAGTCAAATTTCAGATTATCAATAACACAGACTAGCCATCATTCCCTCAGATCTAAGATAAAGTTTTAGAGGTCAGATTATTAGTCAAAGTCAACATCAGTAAGAATGAATGAAATCTGTGCTTCGTCAAACATTTGCTGCATGACACTGCACATAATACGAGCACCGTTTACCGATGTGCAGCCTGAGCTGCAGCTCTCACTTTAGACCATTAGGAGATAAGCAGTTCAATCAGGTGGAGGATTGCAGTCTTGGCAGACACCTACTGATATTCCTGCCCCGGTGGGAGAATTTGTGCTGGCAAGGGTTGGAAAGCACCTAACCCTGAGGCTCCACGGACACCTTGCAGAGCACAGCCATTTAACACAAAGTCCTGCGAGACAAGGTGTGGCCCAGTTCACACTAGTACTGCAAACACAACTGCCTGGGGAGTGGTTAGATTTGGATAGCCTCTCAAATTGCACAGAAGAAGCCATAAGCCAAAACATTAGCATTTAAGCAGTTATATTCCTGCTTGCTCAATGATTCTTGGCTTCACTCCCAGACCTGCTTCTCACAGAGGGAAAAGAAGAGCTATGAGTGTTGGCGAGACTCATCAAGTTCTTCGAGGGATTCTAGCATTTCACACTTATTCAACACTCGGGTCTGTTAAAATGTCTCTCAATCTTCCCAGTGGAGTTAATTATGTTAAAATAGCCATTTTAAGTGGCTTGAAACAACTTGAAAATGGAACCACTCAGTGGATTCTGATACAGTGTTGTAGGATATAATTGTTCAAAGCAATAGTTGAAGGGGTAGTTCACTCCAAAAATACAAATTCTGTCACCGTTTACTCAGACTCTATGGAAGAGAAAAGAAGATATTTTGAAGAATGTTAGATGCATCAAGATGTGTCATGCAGGGTAGCAGATGGAATTGTCTCTTGCTATTGTTACCAAAAGCACTGTAACAAGATTTTCAACCAATTAAAGTTATCATATGGCTTCAAAAGACAAGTCTTTATGGACACACAAGTCATATGGACTACTATTAGGGGCAATTCACACAGAATGTGTTTTTCCATTCCAATGAACTACTTTTCCATGCTAGAGGAACATCTATGACCATTGTACTTGCATCGTTTGCAGCTTCTCGCTTATAAGTGCACAAGTAATGGATTCTATCGGTGGGACATTAAATCCTATTGGAAAAGTGCCTAAAACACACTACAAAAAGGAATTTTGTAATGGTTTTACTGGAAAAAGTTAATGGTTCATAATGGTATTTTAATGGAAACCATTAGAATTTCTGTGATGGTTTCTATTGTTTTTTTTGTGTGTGTATTTGGTGCATTGGACCAATCAGAAAACCAAAAAAGTTGGTATGGCAACTGTTTTATTTGACGGCAACATGATGTTCAGTGCTTCCTTTTTGACAAAACGCCACATTTTGTAGACGCAAAAACATGTTCTGTGCGAATGACCCTGTCATAATCAGCTGGATGTGCCAGCCCAGGCCACTGGATGGCACTCCAGTGCCCTGCGAACTGTGTTTGTGTTTACCTCTGTTTTCATGTCTGGACTTATCCCCAGGAACTCATGTCTCCGCCCCGCTCGTCAGTTGTCATGGTATTTCATTGTTGTCTCCACCCACTGACCTAGTTTCTTTGTGTATTTAAGTTCCGGTTGTCTGTATGTGAATTCGCTCGTCAATGTTGGATGTACCTGTGTTTTCCCCCGTTGTCAAGCCATCCGTGCCTCTCCGTGTTTCCCTGTGTCTCGTGTCTGGATCTACCCGTTCTTGAACTCTGCCAGCCTTGGATTTATGCTCTCGTCTTCGCCCCCTGGACCCTGTTTGCCTATCGCTCGACCACCGCTAAGTATTGGATTTTTCTATTGTCTCAGCCTTCTATGTTCCCGTTCGCTGATGTCGACCCTGCCTGTTTTGACTCTGTGTATATAAATAAACGCTTGCAAATGGATCTGCACGTTTCCCCGCGTCTCAATCGTGACAGACCCATTACAGTACTCCAATGGTGGTCTTTTGTCATTTGTGGAAACTGATGGTCCCTAGTCATAGCATGTGTTCGTTTTGTAAAAAAAAGAGTTGATCCATTGTGAATCTTTCTTGTGCTCCACTGGAGAAAGAAAGCAATTAGTTTTGAAAAACATGAAGGTAATGATGCTAATGACAGAGTTGTTATTTTTGGATGAACTCTTCCTTTAGTACCTTTGTGTTGCAGGAGCTTTATCTCAGTTAGTCAGCCAAACTTCTGCAAAGGCATGGAGGCCCCGGAGGAAGCCACTTCCCTTGTGTGACCCAGATATTAGCACCCTTAGTGGGCTAGCTACTTTAAATGTGTCCTCCTCCTCTCACATTGACCCAGAATCTAACGGTCACTCTAAAGTGGACAAAAGAGGACACCTCTGTTTTCTTGAGCCACTGCTCCATATTTACCAAAATAAAAACAGCACAGCTGCCTCACGGTGCTCGAAAATCTGCCCAGCCCAGTGGTCTGTTTGCTTGGGCCACGAAAGGGAGGCAGCTTTAATCAAGATGTAAAAAACTAAAATGACAGCCACTGCAACCAGGCAATCGACCTCCTCCCTGAAATAAGTGCTTCCATTAACAAAACTGTGAGGTCAATGATACGCCCCAAATTGCTATTTTCGGCTCCTCATTTTGTGTGCCGGTGCTGCTGAACTGAAAAGGCTCACGCTGTTATTTTTGAGCTTTAGGTACAATCACACTGAAAAACAGATCTGCCTACATGCAGAGCAAGGCGCATGGCACAGGTCTCGCATTCAATGCATGCCAGGGGAAAAAATGACAGATTTGTTAATAGCAGCCCTTTTATCTGGGACTGATTCGTGATCGCTCTGTCCTTGGATGTCTCTGTCAGATGGATGAAGGATGCTGACAGGCCTACCGAAGCAAGACAGGTGAAGAGGACATGAAAAGACTGGGAAAACATGGAGGGATGTCAATGGATCTCCACAATACACACTCCACAACTCTCAATTGCCTCAAAGGGCTCGAAACGCAATTAAATCAAGTCTCGCATCGTGGGTTGAGGGCATTGAAATGCTAACGCAGGGCTAGACAGCTGGCCACGACCCAACACGTGTATTAGCCCACACATAGCACCAAACGTTACGGCCAAAGGTAATGCGCTCTCAGAAGCCAATCGTGAGATGAACTCATCCACAACAGCTTGCACTAAGGGCCTGTGATGGGAATAGTCAAATAAGCTGAGTAAATCACAATCTAAAGCAGCACGGTGCGATGCATCCCAACCCTTCGCTGCTGCCTTTACTAATAAAGCTAAGACCAGCCTGTTGCTAGGTTACCTATACATAGGCCTCCCCCAACCCCCCGCTTGTGTTGGAGATTCTTGGTCCAGCGTAACAAACAGCTCCTATGTCAGTCTTTCTCCTGGCACGGGGGATGCTGAGGTTGCTTTATGAGTTTAATCTAAAGAAAAGGTTCCTACCTTATGAAGTCTTATATAACGTGACTGGGACATACGAGGGCAAGGAATCGATTCACAATTTTTTGTGGAACTGTAACCTAATGAACACATGGGCAAGAAGCTCATTTCTGTTAATTAGTCCAAGGAGGGGAGGGGGGGCTGTTAAGGCTAAATAATGGTAGGAAATAGAACTTGTTATGTTTCATCAGCTAATTTGCCTCCCTGTCCAAAAAGCACATAGAAATTGTGCACACCTACCAGCTAGAAAGCTTGTGCAATGTAATCACATGCTCTCCACACATAACTCAGAATTCATGATTCATTCGATAGACACACGCGAATGCCTGGCTTGTTTTCGAGCACCCGGCTATGGTCTCTGGAGAAAATGTCAAGCGGGCTCATTGGTAGTTTGGCTGCATCGTAACGACAGGCTACGGCAGCACCTGCAACCCTCAGCTACAATCACTGTTTTCATCTTGTTTTGCAGTCAAGAACTGCTCCTACTTCAAACACTTCACATCAGGAGAAGAGGCTGAAGTTTTTGAAGTAAAGACTCAGAAAGGTAAGGTTTTCCACCTTAGAAATCATGTGTGGATGGTGCAAAGGTTTCCACTTAAAACCAAGTAGAGACGGCGGAATGAAATTTGCTGTGCAACCCATTATGTAATCACATACAAAATAAAAGTTTTCGTTTGCATATTATGTCTGTGTTCTGTGTATATTTTTAATGTATATATAAATACAAACACATACAGTATATTTTGCATGTATTTACATGTCTATATTTATATTCATATAATTTATATTATAAATAAGTACGTTTAAATGTAACATTTTTCTATAAATATATACGTGCATGTGTGTGTATTTATTTTTATACATAATAAATATACACAGTACACACATATATATTATGTAAACAAAAACCTTTATTTCGGATGCGATTATTCGCAATTAATCATTTGACAGCAATTAAAAATACAAAGAGTAAGAAAATGTATTCCATTTGTTGTAACAACAACATGAATTTCATTAAAACATCAAGGTTTCCCAAATTGGGGTTCGAGAAGGAACTGCAGGCAGTTTGTGAATTAAATGAAAAGCTAATTAATCAGATCATAAAAAGGTCAAATTATCCTAAAATAACAGGAGTAAAAAAACTAAATAAAAAGTAACTTTAGTAGGATTACAAGTATTTTAAAATGTAAAATCTAATTACAAATACCTATTTTTTGGTATTTGGTAATCCAGATTACATGTAATCTGTAATCTGTCATTGCCCATCCAGTAGTGTTTACACAACTGAAGGAGTGACCCACCAAACAACTTAGGCTACGTTCACACAGCAGCAGAATAGGGTTGTCAGTTCTGTATTTGGGATTGCCAACCGTATTTTATTTACAGGTTTGAGTCTCGAAATGTCTCGTTCACACAGCAGCTTGTTGTGTTTAGAATTTAGAATCTGTTATTGTTTTAAAAAGTTGTGCTAACTACTTCGCTCTTCTCAAGACTGAAACTTTTTTTTGCTCTCAGTTAGGCATAATGTCCACCAATCTCAGGCAGTGCAATCTGGCAACCAAATATGGCCACTGGCATTAAATTTTCTGTCTACTTGAGCAGAGCACATTTTAGCTATTTCACGCTCTAGCTCGGTCATTGAGTTAAAGTGGAATAAAGCCTTATCTGAGTTTGATAAAGTGCTAAAAGCAGTGAGCCGTGAAGCAAAGCACAAATGCTCCATCGCCACGCATTTCCTGAGCCGCATCCTAAAATGTCAATACTCATTCACGCCATTGATCTGTCTATATTACTAATTAATGACACATTAAACGCAACATTAGTCTAGAGGTCAGACTGATTAGCCAGATCATCTGAACTGGCAGAGTAGATGATGTCATCCTTGAATGATCTGATTGTGGATACAAGGTGCCTGCGGAGTTGTTTGGTGAATGCAATCTCTTTTGGTGAAGCAGCAGTTGCAATAAAAACATTGATAACATTGATAACCTATCAGAAACACACCAACCAGCTTGGAAGAACCTTGAAGATCTCTCAAATATCAGAATAGCTACAAATAGTCAAATCCAGCATTCTTTCTTTTTGCTTCCATTAGCATGCTAGCAGATTAGCCTGCACGGCACAAACTTACTACATATAAGATTATATTACATACTGAATTAGGTTTAGATGTGGTGATATAAGTAGGATTCTCTGGGACAGCTGGATGCCAGATTGAAGACATTTTAAAAGAACAATTTAATAATAATGTTGCTTAAGATCTCAGGAAGACCTGGTCTTGCTTTGATCAGCTCTTAGACTCTCTGTGATTTTCTTCTGTCAGAGTACAACATCTCAGCTGCTGCCATTGCGATCTTCAGTTTGGCCTTCATGACCCTGGGCAGTCTCTGCCTCCTGGGGGCTTTTGGGAAGGGCAGAGACTACCTGCTGAGACCAGCTGGCATGTTCTTTGCTTTTGCAGGTAAGCACTATGTTTAACTGAAAATAGCTTCTTAAACCTTTTTTAGTATTTTTGTAATTTAATTGGCACCAAGCTTCTCTCGTGAACACTGAATATGAACCATGTTATTACCATGCATGTATATTAGTTTTCATTGTTGCTGATACCCTTGTGTAAAAGAAGTACACTTTTGCATATTTTTATAACGAGTATTTATGGAGTGCTTATTATTTGATGTTTTCTGACACTTGAGCAAAACTGAGTTGAAAAAATGTGTTTTTAGAGTTTTTCTGAGCCACTTTACCTACATCTTTGTATGCAGTTTCATAATTACTTATACTGCTATTGATAAATAAGGTCTAAGTGTTCTGCTGAATGTACTGTTAATTATTTATGATAAAATATTGAATGACATTTCTATTGAAACTTGTATGTCATGCAATTAAATGTATTTATAATTTAGTGCTGTCAAATGATTAATCGCATCCAAATTAAAAGTTCTTGTTTATGTGTATATATCTATATATAGAATATATTATTATATAAATGTATATACATGGGAATGTTTTCACAATATATGTACTGTATGTGTTTGTATTTATACATAAACATACAAAATACACACATGTAATTTTTAAAAATATGCCTTAGAAAAAGCATCTTTATACAAAACAAATGCACTGACATGTTGTAAGATCAGTCAGTGCAAGTTTCTTTCAGTTAAAACGGTGCAGATTTACATTTAGTCTAAGACTAAGCTTAAGCCTGGTCTTTTTTGTATGCGATTAATCATTTGACAGCACTATTATAATTGCATATTTTTAATGAATTTGCATTATTATTTAATTATCATTCAAATTTCAACACATGTGCTTTACTATGTTGGTCAACACAACAAAATATTTCTGTAAAGCAGGCAAAAATAAAAAAAAATTAAATATATATATAGTGGAAAAACACACTACAGGCTGATCCAACTTTGATGTAATGTCCTTAAAACAA
>JAUCMR010000071.1:20244479-20259237 GCA_032357425.1 Enteromius argenteus
GTCTTGCTAATTGCCTATAATTTCTACCTGTTGTCTATTCCATTTGCACAACAGCATGTGAAATTGATTGTCAATCAATGTTGCTTCCTAAGTGGGCAGTTTGATTTCACAGAAGTGTGGTTGACTTGGAGTTACATTGTGTCGTTTAAGTGATCCTCTTTATTTTTTTTGAGCGGTGTGTATATATATATATATATATATATATATATAAAATACGGTTAACTTACAAACTTTTAATTTGACATTAAAGTGCACTTTTTAAAAAGTGTTTCTCTTTTCATCAGTATCATCTGCAAGTACACTGTTTTAGAGTTCTAATTTGAAGATGTGAAGTGCACGTTCAACACAATTAAGAACACTTCTTTTTACAAGAGTGATTTTAAGACCCTATTATCAGGATTACATCTCGCTACATTCAAGCTTCAGTAACCGGTCAGCTGTGAGTGTTTACACTTACTCAAGGACTAGCAGGACGGTGTAATTGAACGCCGGTGAATCAATAGTCGCGAAATCCCAGACACCAACCACAAAACCACCATCTTTATTCTCTATTTAACCTCAGTGACCTTCCTTACCCTCACAGGTCTGTGCATCGTCATCTCGGTGGAGATCATGAGGCAGTCGGTCAAACGGATGATTGACAGCGACGAGACCATATGGATCGAGTACTACTATTCGTGGTCCTTCGCTTGCGCCTGCGCCGCCTTCACCCTCCTCTTCCTCAGCGGCATCAGCCTCCTCATCATCTCCATGCCACACATGCCCAGAAACCCCTGGGAGACCTGCATGGACGCCGAACCAGAGCCCATAGACTAGTTAAGAGTAAGAGCAAAATGCAAAAGACACAGAAGTCTATGGCAGAGTGAATGATAATGATGCATTGCATTTGTAGATGATGATAGTGATGCATTGATATTGATAAGCGTTGACAGAGACGTTGAGTTGTATAAAGGGATAGGTTATCCAACTTTTTTTCTATTTGTATAGATTGAAATTATTCAGCAGAAGAACGTCAGTCATACATGTTTAGAGTAAATGATTGCATTTCCATTATTAAATATCTAACATGAATTTTGTATGTTTTATGGTATATGAAAACACTTTTATGTGCATTCATACTTATATGCAATAGATGACAGCTTAGAATGTATTTTTAGGGAGTTTACAATCTGTTATTTCTGAAACGGTGCCAATGAATTGGATGATGGGTGACCATTAAAGTATAAACAAATGATATTTGTTATACAGCCAGTTTCAGCAAATACAGATTGCATTTTAAAGTGAGGTAATGTTACTAGTACAGGTTTATACTTATCAGGTAATTAAGCTGTTATATTCTTTACACACATCACGCTTGGACTTCCTGCTTTTTAGTGACTGAGTCTCAAAGATCTGCCTCAAGAAAGACTGTTAAAACTTTTTCTGTTTTGATGTAGTTGTGGCAGGGCATATTGAAGTTCTCCTTTTTCTAATAGTCAATAGCTTTTAAGACACCACCAAACCTTGAGTTACTAATGTACTTTGTTGCTGTTTTGAGGCTTAATTTAAAGGGAATTCTTGTTCTCATTTGATTGTATGTTTGGCCCATTTTCAAAGAAAAGGATTTTAAATTTGTATATAAAATGAGTATACTTGTATAGAAAGAGTTTAAACTTAAAGACACTGACTGAAATCCACAAAAAAGTACATACATATATTCATAAACATGCATATTCAATGAGCTTATTCTGTTATTCATACAGCTTTATTATTCTGAAATGTACACTATATTGGAACACAGTAAACCAGGGTTTATAATTTTGCACTGCTATCTGATAAATGGACAATTTAAGAGATAGTTTACCCAACAATTAAAAAAATTAAAAGAATAATAATTTAATTCCAAACACAAATTAAGGTATTTTTGGGAAAATCCGAGTTTTCTCACACTGCATAGACAGCAACACAACTGACACATTCAAGACCAAGACAGGTAGTAAGGACATCATTAAAATGGGCCATGTGACATCAGTGGTGCAACCGTGATAATACAAAGCTATGAGAATACTTTCTGTGCTCAAAGAAAACAATAATGTCTTTATTCAAAGATTTTTTTCTCTTCCGCGTCTTCAACGCGCATTAAAGAAAGTACCAGGATGCATAAGTCATTGTACAAGTTATTTTTGTTTTCTTTGTGCCCAAAAAGTATTCTCGTAGCTTCATAACATTACAGTTGAAGCACTGATGTCACAGGGACTATTTAAATGATGCCTTACTACCTTTTTGGGCATTGAATAGGTCAGTTGCTTTGATGTCTGATTTTTTTATCAGAAGTATCTTAATTTGTGTTCTGAAGATGTAGAAGGTCTTACAGGTTTGGAACAAAATGATGGCAAGTAATTAATGACAGAATTTTCATTTTGGGGTGAACTCTCTCTTCAAGAAGTTAAATACTTAGAAATGTTTGGGAGATTATTTAAATGGTGAAAAGTAGACATTCTTTTCTAAACAAGAGCACTTCTGCAAAGACTTTTTGAGAGATGGAAGCTGAGGATGTTGTTTTCCGTAAAAGCTGGTATTAAACAGTTACTTTCGAAGGGATATAAACTACTATATGAGACTGCATTACATACCTTAGATAAAATGATACCTGAACACCTTTTCGAGAAAAAGAAGTGACATTTGACACTGAGTGCGTTTCTCCAAACTGTGGCCAAATAAAGAACAAAATTCTGGTTTAAGAATAACAAACTCTCATTTTCTGTATATTTGTTAATTTACTAATGGTAATGTAGTTCAACAGTACAAAGATGTGCTTGCTTTATTGCTAATAGCTTCATTAAATTACGAGTTTTTGTTTTTGGTTGCACCAATAACCATTTCCTGAACTTAACTAAATATATTATAGCTCTCATTATGCTTCATTTTTTATATCCTGATCAGGTGAGCACAAACAAAACCTCTTTGTTGCTTTGTTGCATGTTGTTTGAGCATTTTGATATCCAATAACAAAGCAGACTCTTTTGAGAAATCAACTTTCTGTTCATTTGGCAGCTTTGCATTTTTTCATGTATTTGCAAACACAATAAATATGACAAAATGTTCCGATTTGCCATTTCATTGATAATAAAAAGGTTTGATATTTGCCTATGTGTTTGTTTTGCATTCAGCATGCGGATGCGGCAGGAGAAGAATAAAGCACACAAATGTCATCTCATGTATTCATTTATTCATATGTACAGGTTTGAGAAAAGTCTGTCTACATCTATACAACTTTTTATAATATTTTTTTTATACGAGTCAGTTCACCACTCAGCAGCAAGCACAAGAAAACACACCAAGAAACTGAACATCATAAAAAAAAATGCCAGCTGGGAAAAAAACACTTCAACAAGTTTTACTTCTGGGAGTGGATGCAAAGAGAGCGGACATAATTACAGGGAAGACGGGCAGCTGAGTGGTCAACCAATTCATGGTGTTTTTAAAAATCTTTTTTTCCATAAATCTTTTTTTTTTTTTGTTATTGTTTTTTTAAATGTTTTTTCCCCAAATGTTTTGGTGTTTCATGATATATATATGCTGATTCGATTTGTAAAATCACAGATGCCAAACTGTAAAAGAACCAACTAGTACTAAAGCAAGTAAAAAATAATAAAACGCAAAATGTCTAACTATCTCACAAAATCAAAAGACATTTTTTTTTTTTTTTTTTTTTTTTTTTTTAAGATTGTTATTCTATTTTTTTTCAACAGTTTTCCTTTTTAACAGGTGTATATAGTTCATATATATTGACTTATTTAAAATACGTGTAATAGCCATTGCTACTGTTTGAACTGCCTATGCTAAGTTCCTGTAACAGAGAGATGGGGTCACTGTTCTTCTTGACCTGCTCGGGCAGCGGCCGGGGCTTTGGAGGGGCTCGGAGGGCGCTGGCGTAGGACATGGTCGGGGGCTTGGAGTTGCCGGGCCCCTGGGGGCCCCCTGGGCTGGTGTTGCCCCCTCCCGGGTCGGGCGGGGTCTGCTTGCTGGGCATGAGGGGTGGGAACTGTCCGTGGTGCTGGAGAGATGCAGCGCTGGCGGGGTGAGGTGACTGCTGCTCCTCCGCGACGCTCATCACCTTTGAAACTGAAGAACAATTTGCGCATGCCATTATTACTTCAGCTGTATCAAGTTCCAGTTATTATATTCATCACAAATCAAACATACACAGGTCAGTGGGATCACAGGCAACACTGCTGTTCATTATTAAACAATTAAACACGCTATTGCATTTCATTTGGTACAGCAATTTGTACTAGGCTGATTCTATGGATGATGAGCTAAACTTAATGTTTTTTAAAATCAACTCAGTGGTGGGTTGTCTGAAGGGCTGCACAATTGGTATCAGTACAACGGTAGACAAATTAGACACGTTTTTCAAAACTGAACTATTTTGAACTGCATCCAGCTTTACGGAGCGGCAGATTCGCTTCACTCTTGTTCAGCTTCTTCGACTGAATTTAATTACTAGAAATGCAAAACAAACAAAAAATACAGACATGATCAATATTCTCGAATATATGAATATGATCGAAAATTCCTGCAAGAAAAAGGGATCATAATATATTGATGATCTACTGTATAATTAAATCAGCAAATTACATACAGTAAGTGTTTTATGTATTAGTTATATGCATTTCTTTATTTTTTAGAAATAGCTTTTAATATTTCCAGCTTTTAGTTTAAATTTTACTGATTAAAATCATCTTTGCACTACTTCATTAAAAAAAGGAATCAAAATAAAGTATATTACATACATATATGACATATGTTCATTTATACAGTATTGCATTTATCAGTAGCTTTTTTAAAATATTTATGATTTCCACTGTAATTAAAAAAATAGCTTTGCAATAATGCAAAAGAAGAATCCACATATATTAAGACATCAGCTAAACTATTGTAATTTTAGTGTTGTTTATACATCAGTTTTGGTCAATTTGTTGCTTCAACAAACTTTTATTCAGTTAGTTGCCAAGACAGTATTAAAATTTAAGTCTTTAAGCTATTCGTTTAATTTAATTTCAATTACTGAAAACAAGTTTTAATAGTTTTAGTAAACAATTACACTAAGCACAGCAATCATTTTGACTCATGATTAGATGATTCAAATAGAATAATTGGATGATGTGAATTTCCTTAATAAACATCCAACACTGAATGAAGCGAATAAGTGCATTTGTATATCACGACAACAACCACCACAAATCTATCCTACGCATGCAAAGCTCACTGAAACGCACCTAAAACCTCCCTGTGAGGGACGAGGTGGCTCGCTCCGTTACATGGAATGTTGTGGAGAGGAGCGGGGTTCGGGCCGGGCCCACTGCTGCCCAGCCATAGGTCTGCTGAGGGATATCTGTAGGAGGGTGTGGGGTGGTCCTGAGGATCCAGGCTGTCCGGATACGGCTGGGGGGAGCTGGAGGAGATCCTCCTCTGGTACAGAGGCCGCCCGGGGCCCCGTGGTTCATACTGAGAGACAAAAAAATGAGTGTGGGAATAAGAAGAAACTAACGCAATCAAAAGAGATAACTCATTTGGATGCATTTGTGTCCAACCGTCTGATTGAAACATCAAAAACAGTGGGATCTCAACTGAATGCCAGAGATATGTAGTCCAATTCAGACTTTTTTTTTTTTTTTCAGCCTATTTTTATATGCCAAATCACACAAGAAAAAGCAGAAGTACAAATAAGAGAACTAAGAGCACCAAAAGTCTAACTATTACAACTTTAAAGCTTTCTTTTCTTTTTCCTGTACATTTATAAAAACTGAAGGGCACATGTTAGCTACACTTGAGACCGTGATGACAACCGCATGAGATGGCTTTTAAAAATAAAAATGTTTAAAACAAGCAATCACAAATAACGCTTAAAATATGAGACCATCACGGTTTAAATCAGCTCCTCCAGTTAAGTTTGATATGATTTTAGAGTTTTTTATATGGAGCAAACTCCTACCTTGGTTAGGCTTGGTACATAACCAGTAGTTTATCCACCTACGTTGTAGAGGAATTCAACAAAAATGTGAGCTTTTAAAACCTTCTGATCTGCTTGGACTACAGACTTCCATTGCAAGTCCGTTACTGTAAACAAGTTTCCCATTTGTTTTTGGAATCAGAGACAATTAACAATTATTTTCGGTGGTAATCGTGCTGCAATGATGACTCTGTGCCCGACAAAAGTTTGATTCTTAGGTGTTTTGTTCATTTTGTTTGTTTATAATCTTTACAATGAACATAAGTAGGGCTGTCACGATTTATTGATTCAATGGTGGCCCATTCCATGAAACGCAATATCAGACAGTTCACCAAGGCTGCATGAAATATTAAACCTATTTAAATATCAAAGCGTAATGCGATTGCGAGTTCACAAATGTTCCGATTAAATTAAATAAATATACGCAATGCAGGTTTAATACATGCGCTTTGATTATTTACATGCGTGTAGGTTCTATCCAGTCATTTGTTTTAATGTGTAATGTTAGATCTATTGTTGATAATGCATGATGTATTATTTTAGATTCGATGAATCGTTTGACAGCACTAATTTTAAGTCATTTTAAAGGCTAGTATTCACTTGGGTCTATTTTTTAACAACAACAAAAAATTATAAATTATAAATAATTGACAGACTACCAAAATAATCATTAGTGACAGCCTTAAACATGAGTTTTGAATCTTAATCGGTCAGAAATAAAAGCAGATGGCTACAAATTTTAACATCACTACTAGCAAGCTTCCGACAGCTCTTCTGAAAATTATTTAAAATCTTCTTTAAAGTTTGAACGTTTGAGTCAATTATAAACACAGTGAGGCTGCGGAATCGGACTAGTGAGTAGATGAGTTTAGTTATGATGACATTTGTTTTATGCCATTTGTTTTTTTCAAGATAAGTAATGGCTCAAGCAGACCATTACTGATCCATTTTACATTGTGGAATAAACCATGAAAATATCTTGAGCTTATTTTGACCACAGACCTTATTTAAGGCATTTAACCTAAAACCCTTTTTAAAAAATCCCACTGTTATGACTTTTATTACTCATTCATGGAATATTCCATTGAAATGAACTCAGTCACCCCTTTACAGAGACAAGTGACAGTAATTTGTTGCTTTTCCATGCAAATTGTTCATTTGTAGCAACATTAGCATCTAAGGCTTTTGATGAGAGTTCAGCTCCTTGTAATTATGCAGTGACTACCAATGGGAATGCAGACAAACATCGAAAGAGTGAAGACAAGTTAACAGCCCTCACCTCTTCTACGCTGTGCAGGTTGCTCTGTGGGGCCTGGAGCTGCTGTTTCTGCTGCTGGTGCTGCAGCTGGGTGATGGGACCCTGCTCTTGTCTGTGCGCCATGGCCTGCAGGCCAAAGGGCATGCCGTGGCCCAGCACATGGCTCTGGGGTAGGCCAGGGTGGGGCCAGTGGGCCTCCTGGAGAAGGTATTTGACCGGAAGCGGCCCCACTGTGTGCTCGGGCGGCAGGGAGAAGTTGGCCTGATTGAAGGCTTGGTGCTGCTGGAAGGGCTGGCCGCCCATGGGCAGCTCTCGGCTGGTGTCGGGGAAGGAGGGCTGACCTGGAGCTGGGAAGGGATTGGGGCCGGAGGTGTGGTTTGCGCTGGAGGAAGAGGGAGATGGCAGGTCCCCGGGGCTTCGGGGTTGGACTTGACGGTACTGAAGGAGGCGAGACTGAGGAGGGGGCATGTCGGCCGGCTCCCGCTGTTCATACTGGTCTTGAGGGAGCATTTCACGCAACAGACCGGGATATCTGGAGAGAGAGAGAGAAAGATTGAGCACTCAGGATATGGTCAGAATGGAATACTAGCTTACTGCACTGTATACTGCCTATTATATTAAAAAGAAAATATACTTAGAATCTAGTTATGATGGTAATAAAAATATTTCCCTTATGAAATTTTATGGACTACTGAATTCTAGTTTCATCATAATGTAAAGCGAGCAGGACAAAGAGTCTTCTAACCTGGGCATGGCAGATCTGGGCTCCTCCTCTGCTGCAGGGCCCATGCCCCAGCCAGTTCGGAGGAGCTGCTGGGGGAGTCTCAGACCCGGCTGGCCAAGATGAGCCAACTGCTGTGCCAGGGGGAAGGGGGCCACCCCGGCCTGCAGAAACGGAGCCTGTTCACCCCACTGACCCACACGAGCCTGCTGCTGCTGCTGGCCCAGAGCATCCAGCCCTGAGGAAGCCTGACCATCTGTGAAAAAACAACAGAGAAAGCCCATGACATGCTGGGAAAACACAAAAGGTCTGTTCACCAATCCCCAGCATGACTACTTTCAGCCGACAAACACATTCAAGTTCTCCTGAAGGAGGCTAACCAGGTTCAGGATAAGAAACCATGATTAAACAAAACCAGTGCTTTTAAACTATTAAATCGCAGCCAAAACTGTTTTTGTTTACATAATCTACGTGTGTGTGCGTGTGTGTGTGTATATATATATATATATATATATATATATATATATATATACACACACACACACACACACACACATACATACATAAATATAAATGCATAAATGCACACATGCATTTATTTAAGAAAAATGTTTGTATTTTAAAAATATTTATATATAATATAAATTATACAACTACAAATATATACATCAAAATATATTTTGTATGTGCGCATATTTATATTTAAACATAATAAATGTACTGAGTACACACATATTACGTAAACAAAAACTTATTTTGGATGCGATTAATCATTTGACAGCACTAAAGAAAACCAATATATGGCAACAGCTTATTTTACAGCATCCTAGTTACATGTTACATGTACTTGCCATACTAATAACATCAAATTATGCATAATAAGTACAGTATGTACATGCTGTTAAGTTATTTACTATGCAACAAGGACTCAAATTATTGACAAGGTGATTACTGTTCTTTAATTATTTTCACATTTTAAATTTGGTTGTTTTATTTTATTTTGTTGTTGGTGTTCTGGTTGGTTGCTCTGTAATTGTTTTATAATTTGCAAAGTGTCTACAGTGTCGCATTTTACTTATTCTTTATTTATTCTGAAAATGGTTTTATTAGGGCTGTCAAAATTTATGCGTCAATTGTGCAATTATTATAATTTTTTTTGTAAATGTAAATCAAGGAACAATCAAAGACTAACTTTTGTAGCTTAACTAAAGGTTAATCTATGGTCAATTTATGCATAAGTCTTTTGAGAGATGCTTCTTAAAGGTTTTGCCCTTTTTCAATGTAGAAAGTGCAATAATGGTTTTGTGTGTGCTGCTGCACGGTTGAGGGGTGTTCTGGGGGTTGATAGTGCGTTATTACATGGCTGATACCATTTTCTGTGTGTTTTGAGTGTAGTGCTATTGTTTTCTGCATGGTTGATTCAGACTCAGTTCAAGGAGCTCAGGGAGATTTAAATAAAAATAGTTTTTTCTAATGCCAAAAAAATCTAAGTTGGTGTGAAAAGGCTTTCACACTGTCGAATTCAAACCCTTAGGCACAATACTGTGGAATTTATGAGAGGCTTGAAAGGCTAAACTTACAACTGTCAAAGTTTTTGGGAGAGAAAATTCAAAACTGTGATACAGAAAGCAGCCGGAATAAACACTACAGCATCAAAGTGAAATGAACATGAGTGAAGCGCTGTGATCCATGCATGCACATACCCAGAGTATCACCCAGCAGAGAGTCCAAACTTTCTTCTCCGAAGCTGTTGAGGCGCCGGGGCTCCTGGTGCATCTGAGGGGGAAGGCCTCTCACCACGCCCTTCAGGTCCTCAGCCACCCCTCCTGGACCCGCTCCCATTGAGGCCTCGCCACCCTCTAGCCCCTCCATAACTGGAGACTGCAGCCCGCGGTGCGCCATTGGAGGCCCACTGAAGAACGATGTAGGGAAGGACGAGGGCTGAGGGTGCATGGGGGCCTGCATTCGTAAGGGAGGTCGGGAGAGTCCGTACTGCTGCGGAAACGTGCTGTTCCCGTGGTGAGGGGGGAAACTGGGATGAGGGGGGCCTAGGTGGAAGTTGAGAGCCCTTTGGGCCTGTGGGTCTTTACGTATGAGGCGGCTACCAGGGAAGCCAATGTTGGCCTGGGGCTCTGGACTCTTGTTTTGCACCAACTCCGGGTCTCCCTGTAGAGAGGAGGAGGAAGTACAATGGTTACGGATGTGTGACGCTAATGGAGGGTGTAAGAGAGTAGGAGAAGTGAAGTGCTTTCCGCATGCATGGGACGAGTGAAGATAGATGGTCCATGTTATAAGTGCTCTTGTGGGAAGGCATAGTGGGTGGCTCCTTTCATTTATTTCAGATTAAATCGGGAGGGACGTATGATAGATAGATAGATAGATACAAAAACGAAACGGGTGGATGGATGGTACCTGTTTTTCCTTGAGCTCAGGGGCTTTCCTCTCGGGCGTCAGCAGCCTGCAATGCTCCGTTTTCCCATTAATGTCGATTTTCCCTAAAGAATGACAACAAATCAGCACAATACAATCCCCAAAGGCCTCATCAACAGTCGTATATGAGAATTCATACCGGAGAGTTCGCCAAGTTCAAAAACTTTCAAAATAAACTTTTACAATGTAATATAACAGAAAGAAAAGGCAAAATATGAGCTGTTAGCCAATGCAAACAGGCCCGATGTGAAATACAGTTCTTTAAAAGGAACCATCTAGGTTGGTTTGCATCCACAGTGGATGTCTACAAGAAAGTATTTTGGTATACATACATGAATATTTTACAAAAGTGCATTAACATTTAACAATAAAAAGTATATAAATAAATACATGTAAACACTTTCAAAATAAGTACTGTATGTGTGTGCATTTATATATACATAAATATACACAGTACACACAGATATATTATGTAAATAAAATTGTTTTGTAATTTTTTGTCGATTTTTGTAATTCTTGAACATTAAATCCAATTATCCCAAACCTACTTAACTAAATTTCTTTTTTAGATATACATTTATCAGTATCTGTGCTCCCTGGGATTCAAACCCATGTCTTTGCGCTGAAACTGGCACATATCAGTTGAGCTACCAGTTTAAATGCACTAGTGTTGCGTTATTGTTGTTTTACCATTTCCACTGGGCTCCTGAAGTAGTTCTTTTTCAGAGGTGGGCTGCTGGTTCAGGCCTAGAGGAGATGGGTGATTGAACCCATACAGCACAGGTGAGGCGCGACTGGCTGCTGGCCGCAGGTTGAGGTTGTACGCGGCCATGGCAGCCTGATGACTCATGATACGAGGATCCATAGCAAAACGGTTCTGGTAGCTGGGCCATGGCAACTGTTGAAAGGAGGGCAAAGTGAAAGTCATGTCAAGTGTACAGCATGTTCAAGCACATGCATTTAGGGTTGAAAGATAAGGGCTTCCAAATTACAGGAAAAAAAACATGAAAACATCTGGATGGTGAAACATCTCAAAGATTAAAAGGTTATGACTAGGGCTGTCAGTTTAATGCGTTAACTTCATTAGTTATGAAAAAACAATGCATAAATATAACGAATAAATATTTAAACAGAGTTAACACACTGGCACTGCTCCCAGACCTGTACGTCATCTTACATTTCATGCAGTGAACTGTTGACAAATATGATCCATAAATGCATTTATGCCCTAAAATTCAAGATACTGGGGCAAAAAATTTCCTCTGTATGTGTTTTTGTCACATTTATATATCATTTGATAAATGATATCACTTCAATAAATTCAATATTGTGCTATATTTTAAACAATATTGTTTTTTGTTCAATTTTGCCACAGCAGTACTGTTGCACAAGCAACAGTGTTTATATTTCTGAATGAATTTGCATTTCTGAACAAATCATGTGAATCAATGATTCAGTAGCCCAGTTACAAAGTTCATCTTTATAAGTGGAATCAGAAGTTTGAACGAATTGACTCAAAAACATTTACCACCACCTGCTGCTAGATTTAGTTTCTTATTTAGAGTAACATTTCATTTATCAAAAATAAATAAATGTAAAAAATAAAGGGATAGTTCACCAAAACTACATAAAATCTGTCGTCATTTACTCACCCTCATTTATTCACCCTCACCTCAAACCCGAATGATTTTGCTTTTTTTTTTTTGAACAACATTAAAACTTGGTATTTGGAATACTGTTGGTATAAGTTGTTTTAGTCACTACTGACTTTCATTGCATGAACTAAAAATACCTAGATGTCTTGAATATCTTCTTTTATGTTCCATATTTGATGTTAGGGCATTTTAGCCTAAACATTAAACGCAATAACAGCTTTAAATGACCTTTTGGGGGTATTTGCACAGCCAAATTTAATTTGTGATTAATTAATTTGATTAAAAAAAATATCTGACAGCCCTAGTTATGACCCATGTTGATGAGAATGAGAAATAAGTCCAGAACATACCGGAAGAGGCATGGGCATCACCATATTGCCCCCGTAGACAGCGGGCACATACAGGATGCTGGCTCCGGGGTCGATTCTTTGAACAGGGCTTGGTGATTTGCCGGAGGCTGGAGCTCCGGCTCCTGGTGGAGTAAAGGCTTGAATTGGGTTCCCCATCAACATAGCAGCACTGGGCTGAACTGAAGATACAAACACCAAACAAAACTGACTCAATTAATTATACCTCATAATATTACATGAATACTATGGGATGCAGCAGAACCTGAATTTCTGATAACACTATGGATTGCTCTTTTGTTCAGTAATCAAACAGTAACAAGCAGACTGCAGGAAACTGGAGAAACACTAATCTAGACATTCGCCCTCCAATTTATACATCTGCTAGAACCTTATTTGACTCTCCTTGATATGTTTATCACTGTTAACAAGCAAGAAAGCAAATGTTTAATAATAGAAAATGGCCCTTTTGATTATGGCTGTTTATATGTTGGCAAAACCAAATGTCTTGGCAAAAAATACATGCACATGTGACACTCCACTGATCAATAGTTTTATTAAAACTCTTCTCCAAGTGTTATTTATTCACTGATTTAATTAATTCTCTACTCTCCATCTGTCGATCGCTGCACTAATTTTTAATAAGAGTGTTTGAATGTACAGAATTCACATACAAAAAAGTGTGTGCACTTCCAAGCTGGTAATTTTGTTCAAATGAAAAAGTTCAAATGAATCATATCTAAGAATGTTTATTGGTGAACCTTACAAAACTCATAAAAAAAAACAGGTCCAGGTGACACATCATACCAAAATCTGAGAAAAAAAACAAAACGTTAAAAGATGAATAATTTTTTGTATAAAGAAAATTAAGCATTTTTTAGGACCATGAATATTGTACCTTAATGACATTTAATGACAAATAAGCACACTGAATTCATAAGCATCAAACAACAAAGTAATAAATGAAACATAAAATTAATGATCGAAATCCTAGTATTTTCAATATACATTTTCTTTCATTTTTGTTATATAACAAAAAATAAATAAATAAAAAACATTTAAGGGTGGCAACTCTCAGTATTAACTATTTGATTTTTTGCATGCCTATTAATAACATATTGGCTGTTTATCAGCACTTATCAAGCACATATTCAGCATGAGCATATTCTACATCCCTAATCCTACCCAATACCTAAACTTAACAACTACCTTACTATTAATAATCATCAAATTAGGAGTTTATTGAGGAAAAGGTCACAGTTAATAGTAAATTAATAGCAAGGATTGGACACTTGAAGGGTGACCATGTTTACTGCGATTTACCCAATACGGATTTGTTTGCAGTTCCTTTGTGTACACCCTAGTTTGGAAAAAAGCTTTCCCAATCAGACACTAACACCCCCAGAATCATTACTCTACAGCCACCCCCAAAATGCCCTCATGAGTGCTGAACAGCCCACACACACCTGGCTCAAGTCATTTGCCCAGACACACAGCAATACAGGAAAATAATTCAGGGGGAATTGGCGCTGCTGCCACACATTATCGTGTTTTGATTGGGTGAGAAGTGAGGCTGGAAGGAGGTTGGATCCACTTGACTGATCTCGTCTCTCTCGGACTCCTCTATGGTCTCGTTCACTGTCTTCTCTCTCTGCCTCGACAATCACTAAAGCGGCGCTCCGCAAACTAATGACATTGATTTGTTCTGACAGCACTGTCACATCACACCAATAATATCCTCAAACTCTCCAATCAGAGGTCAAAGGCTGTGAATACATCTCTTTCACGAGGGGCTAATACAGCTGCTGACCTCTCTGCCTCATTCTCCAGGTAACTGCTCCATATGAATGTTAAACGGGTAATGTGAAGTGGCTTTGACCGCCTCAAATTAGTCTGAAGTGGTGTTCTATACAAGGGTTTAACATCATAGAACCTACTGGAAAATACACTAGTGCCAACCTTAAAGCGCAACTGTTTGTTTTTTAGATGGTGGAATTGGAAAAATAGTGCTATGAATGCATTTACAGTACTTGCTACTAATTGTCTGATCCACCGAAATGTGTAAAAAAAAAAAATTATATATATAATATATATATATATATACACACTCGCCTAAAGGATTATTAGGAACACCTGTTCAATTTCTCAGTAATGCAATTATCTAAATCAACCAATCACATGGCAGTTGCTTCAATGCATTTAGGGGTGTGGTCCTGGTCAAGACAATCTCCTGAACTCCAGACTGATTGTCAGAATGGGAAAGAAAGGTGATAGGAATTTTGAGCGTGGCATGGTTGTTGGTGCCAGACGGGCCGGTCTGAGTATTTCACAATCTGCTCAGTTACTGGGATT
>JAUCMR010000071.1:20259337-20275731 GCA_032357425.1 Enteromius argenteus
ATATATATTTTTTATTAAATATTTTTTTACGGTGTTTATTTTTATTTACAATTATTACTTTTATTTTATACAATTACTACTTTTAATATTCTGATATATTGAATATTCTAATTTATTACAAAAAAATATGTGGTAACTTGATCGTATTTCTTTCACAATAATAGAGAACAATGCTTGCTCTGTCTCCTTGGATTTAGTTGTTTATTTGCTACCCATATACTAATTGTGTTAAAAAAAGAAATTGCACACAGTGACGTGTTTATGCGATTACGGCATCGTGACCACCTTACCCCGTAGCATTTTAGAGCCAGAGAACACGTAATGAGAGCACATCCACCCAATTAAGAACAGCCTCAGTGAAAATGTGTGAAAATGTTCAAACCTTCAAGAACAAGAGGTCAAAGAGAGAGAGACTTACCAAAGCCTTCAGGGGGGAAGGGTTCAGTGTGATTGGCCAGCTGTCCTTTCGCCTGTGGAGGAAGAGGAGGGTTTGAGTGAATCAGTGCTAGAGGATGAAGGAGCCTGCGTAGGGAAAGTGAGGGGGGAAGGGGGTCTTGCGCATCTAGTGCACTAACTATAGTCACAGGGTCAGGGGGCCGTGCTTCCCCTTTCTGCGACGACTGTCACCCTGCGCACGAGCATCGCCGTGAGGCAGCACTGATTTGTCAAAACGGTTACAATTGTTTACTTCCACATGGCCAGGCAAATCTCGGCTGAGATGTTTTCGATACGTGGGTCGGGGGAGTTGGCTCCACGTGGGTGGAGATTCAGTAAAATGAGGGCAGAGGGCGTTTTGAGGGGGCGGTTTGGAGCACACACAGATGATTTCCAAGAAAATCACTGCGCTAACTGCAAAGATAATCAGTGAATCGAGTGGAACAAACTCTCGTTCTTAGTGCCTGAGCAACGAAAGCACAGAATTGTACAAGGAAAAAACCCAAAACACACTCGCTTGTATTTTTTTGTGCTGCCAACGACTTCCGAATTAGAGTCCATTGATGCGATCCGCTGGGAATGCGTGCCTTTTCAAAACAGATCAATGTGGTTGAGTGCATACAGAATGACATGCTGACAGCATCAACGGGTGATTGAGGCGTTCTGCTGGCCCAAATCCTGGCAGCTCCGAGCACCGGCGCTTTGGGGTCAGCACGTTTGGAGGAACCTCTGATCACGCTACTTAATTCAATAGCATGTGATGAGCCATTTTTTGTACAAAGCCCGCAAAATTACAGCAAAAATTGGGGACGCACTTGTCAAGTGTTGGTTGGATGAAATCAATGGCGTTGTCTATAATTATCACACTCCAATCAAGATGCACTAGATGACCATGACATGGAGGTTATTTGGTAAAAAAAAAAAAAAAAAAAGGGGTTTTTGAGTTCTTCCCTCCTTTGTTTGTAAGGCAAAGCTCGTTTTTGATTTAGATTGATATTGACCCTCTTTTTGACCTTTTCCTTTCAATCTTTTTAATTAATGGTTTAAGGTGATGTCACTGCTATTGTGTTAAGTATACAAGGCATTGCGAAATCTGGGGAATCAAAACAAGAATGTATATAATTCCTGTTCCAATACCCATACTTGCAGTTTGAGAGCACATGTGTGAGACAGGAAGTAAGTTAACAAGGCTGTCTCATATATGGAAAAACGTCAAAGCTCATTGCCCCGCAAGGAACAGTTCACTCAAATTTTTACATTTGCTGAAAATTCACCCACCCCCATTGAGTATGTAGAAGACCTTATTTCTTAGAATTAAACAGTTGAGTTTTACCGTTTCTGAATCCATTCAGCCGATCTCCGGGTCGGGCAAAGCACTTTTTAGCTGTAGCTTAGCCTAGATCATTGAATCTGATTGGACCATTAACATCAAAAATGACCAAAGAGTTCGAAATGATATTACGCAGCAGCTGAAAATAGTCCCCAGCAATTTCAGGCACTGCGTAATATTATTGCGCCTGCTACAGCCATGGTTATAGTGTGTGATATAGCCAGTGTAAAATAAATGAAAACCTGCAATTTTACAGCACATTGTTATAAGTAGGTCCCCTCATGAAATCAAACATGGCCAATTGGTTAAACGCATCGAAAGAAAAAAATTGATATTGGGAGAGCCACTTGTATAGGTGTACCGTTTTGGAAGAGTGGTGACAATGGTGGTGTTCAAAGACTACCCAATTTGCCATTGATCAGACCACCCTGGAGGTCAGTAATTGGTTATTGCTCCAGCTGGTAGGGGGTGTAAATACACCATTATGATAACCAAAACAGTTTCTCCATTGACCCTTACTCAAAAGTAGCTGGTATTAAAAGGGGGCTTTTTATGTCCCTTTTTACAAGATGTAAAAAAAAGTCTATGATGCGTGAGTGTGCTAAGTTTTAGCACAAAATAGCCCACAGATTATTTGTTATAGCTTGTTAAAATGGCCACTTTTAGGGTATAAGCCAAAATGCACCATTTTTAGGTGTGTCCCTTGAAATGCAAATGAGCTGGATCTCCTGGCCCCCCCTTTCAGAAGACGGTGGAGCTTCAAGAGCTCAAGCTCAGCAATACCAGTGTTAGCCTTTGCAAACAAACATTCCACTATTAGTACAAGCCTGTTAACTTTACAGAAAATTTATAATTTATAAATTACACAGATGAAGAGCATGGCGTGATAAATAAAACAGTTGTGTCTTAGCTACTATCACAAACTTTCCCAAAAAGTCCTACGTGTGATTATTATCTTGACAAATTCAAGTGGTCGAACACTGCTTTCATTTGCAATTTGGTAACACTTTAAAACTTGCTTATTATAGCATGCATATTACTAGAATATTAGTCATTTATTAGTGCTAATTAAGCACATATTGAGAGCTGACGTTCACGTATGAAGCGATGATATTGATCGCAAAACATATAGGGGACTTAACCAATTGTTTCCTAGATATTCCCTTAGAAAAAAAAAAATTAACCACATTGTCCTCAGCAGGTCAGATGGAGGGAGTCTATGGAGACCCCTATGTTCGTTGGTGCATCCCAAAACACAACACTTGTAATGTCTCTTTAGCGCTGACATTGTATATCTCTGTTTATGCCAACAGGGCAGAAACGTCACAAATGGGTGGGATTTTTCCCCTTCAGTGATGTGTACACAGGGAGAATCTGAAATCGCTCATTTGGAGAGAAAGTCTGCTTTAATTGATTATTTTTTTTTTTTTATATTCCAGGTGAATAAATGTGTAAAAAAAAAAAAAAAAATCACTATACTTGTAAAATGCCTTGTAAAAAAATGTCAAAACAAACAAAGAAAAATATCTTGAGTTGTTTTGTAAATAAGCTTAATTTTTTTTTTTTTATTGACTCTGAGACCAATAAATCAAGCAGCCAATAATCCTCTATAACCAGTCCAAATGAAACGGAGGGGGTTGGGAGAAACAGATACAGATCTGAGCTACAGAAAAAAGGGGGTAAGAGGAAATCTCCTCACTCATCTATTTTGGCATGTTTACCTTCCTCCCCTTAGGGCTGAAGATTGATTGGCATATTATTCGTTTTGAGGGTGCGAGAGCTCACTCGCATTTAGTCAGATGCTCTCCGCCACTCACACAAGCAAACCCTTTCATTAATGTCAGCGGGGGAGAGCGTGCATGACTCCACATCAAACCCTCCACCGTGGACGCCACTGCCCGTATCCGAGCAGGCGCTGCGACTGTCACGTCCTTCTTCCCGTGCACGAGAGATGAACGGAAATGAGTTATAAAATTGGCCCATTTGCTGGAAATATCTTGTATTGTGAGGAGGCCTGAAGGCGCTATAAGCTCAATGGTGACACTCATTGTGTGAAATGGAAGAGGAACGCAATAAAATCAAGGGCAAAACGGCTGCCTTTCTCATTCAGGAAAACAGTTTATGGGAGTATGGCTTGTTTTTGGTGCAGCTTCTGACTAGTTTAGGGGTTTGTTCAAATCTCTAAGTAATGTGGTTATCAATGATTGTACAGGATGAAGACTCGTACCTTGGGTGGGGAGTGCTGGTGCTTGCCGGGCCCCTGGGGATGTTGCGAGCGCAGGGCACGTGGGATGAACTCTGGGGCCAGCGGGTTGAGCACGTAGGTCTTTTTCAGCTCCAGGGCTTCCAGCTGGATTTTAATCTGTTCAAAGGTGATGCCGTGGAGACTGTGGTTCTCATGACAGATGGAGATGAAAGTCTCCCAGAACTTTCTGTGAAGGACCAAACAGAGACAGAGATTTTGAGTGAAAACTGCAATTATAGTTCACTATATGCCCCATCAACACACACAAAAACCCCCAAAACAAATCCAAGAAGGAACAATCGAGATCAGAAGCTCCAAAACACTATGCTAGGACCCCCCCTAGACATTAAGGCCAACATATTGGGGGAAAAGAACGGAAAATGAAAGTGGAAATAAGAGTTGAGTATCCAAGTCATATGTTCATTCAGTAGCTGTAGAATTGCTATCTGGTTTAAGTATTTCATCATATGTTTTGTTAAGTGAAGTGGAAGAACCCAAAATACACTGCCTCTGATGAACAACTACTTATTCATCCTGTTATTCTTATTCAAATTCCACATCTACTTCCTAATAATAAACAACAACTTATGAGTTTGAGGAAAAATCATAGTAAAAGTTTATTAAAAATGAGAATTGAACCTTAAAATAAAGTGTGACATAAAAATTCGCCAATTGCCTAACTCAAAAACCCATTGACAAAGCCATTCGAATATTTACACACCCAATAGGTATTTTTCAATTCAGTGCGGCCCGATTGTTAAACTACCAACAAAAACATTAAAAGTGTTTGTCCCAAAATCATGTACAGACCACGGCCAAAAATAAACTGCTTGAGCATAACCTTTCACATTACTCGTGACTAATCAGTGTAGCACAATCAAAATCTAAATTAAGCCACATTCAAGCAGCAAAATAACAATCTAAACACAATGCTACCTGGGACAAACACAGTGAATCACTAACGCTCTTCATAAACATAAAACACTTTCCAACACCAACACAGCCGCCCATAACTAGATTTGTTATGCCCAGTGGCCGTGAGTGGAGAGTGATTATATGAAGTGGGATGAAGAGCAAGAGGGGAAATGTGGAGATTTTCAGTTGGTTTTAATTAGAGCCTTACCCAAGCATTTGAGATACTACAAGCTGCTCATCACTTAAAGTAGTTGAACTGCAGTTAAAAAAGCAGTTATCTAACCTACAGGCTACTAACATAAAAAGTTTATGACACTAAAGCAATTAAAGGCAGCAATATTTTATGATTTAAATAAAATTTATAAAAGACTGTTTTCAGCATTAATTCTGAACTTGCACTAAATAATATTTTATTTATAATGAGTCTCAAGCTAAGTAAAAGGGTAGAATTTAATAAACGTTCCATGATTAAAAAAAACCCAACAACTACTATAATGCCATGCAGCAAACGGGATAATTTACATGAACTGTCTGAAAGCTCTTTCACTAGAATTAATAGGATTTTCCAGATCCATGGAAAGAGAGCCATTTAAGAAAGCATATGGTTCAGCTCATGCAAACAGTCTGGAAGATTTTTAAACCAGAGATTCAGTTTTTGTGGTGGCAAACCACTACTTGCTTGTAGATTAACTTGTTGCTGAAGCATTTTGAAAAGAGTGAACTACTCATAACTACTTTTAGCTAGTTACTCCACAATACAGATTTCCATTCAGAGTAAAACATCCATTATTAATCCAGTATGTAAAACAAGGCGCAGAACTGGAACCCTTAAACAACAAAAACGAGCTGACGCTCATACGCACCATTGAACCAACTTATTGAGTTGCAAATTACTGAAAATCACATAAGCAGGATAACAATCAATGTAAAAACGCAAATCTGATTTCACGGCTGACTGGTAAAGACACATGGAAGGCAGAAATATGACTAATTCTCTCCCTAATAGCTGTATTTCATATCACTGCAGCTTGGACGGGGAAGTCACAATCCTGACTCCAGGGACATCAATCTCAAACAATCTCAGACCTCCACTGTGACTCAGAGCTGGAGAAACTCGATGCGTCACAGTGTAATTTAGCGGCTGATCTCTGCTGCCTCTGAAAACGGCAGACGAGGGATCTTGTAACATTTGAAGCTGTAAGATTTTGGTCGGTTTAAGGCTGATAAGAGATGCTTGAAGATAATGTACAGGCTGGAATGGCTTGCGTCACGGTACAGACAGCGTCATTGGTCGAACAATGTGAGTTCAAGCCTATGGCAATAATAGCAATTTTCTTTAAAGAGGGAGCCCATATGGGGCCAAAATACATTATCTGTGAACATGAGTCGACAATCCTCAAAACCTCATGCTTTCAAGTGTTTTACGAAAGAAAACTTTAAAAACTTTTTGGAGGACATTAGTTTTTAATCGGAACTCAGTCAGGGGCCTGTTTCATAAAACAAGTTTACCAAATAATCCAGGCTTATTTTAGTTAGTCCAACCTACAGTGAACTGATAATGTTACAAGATACAAAAAAATTGTAGTTTTGAGAAATATTTGCAAAAAAAAAAAAGCTTTCTTTGAAAAAATATATCATATATATATATATATGCTACTTTCTATGAATTTCACGTTTCCATTAAGCATATTTTTGATTCGCAATTTTAGTTTATCTACTCCCACTGAATTAGGTCTCACACAGTCTATGGAGATGATCTTGGCTCTGTTTTGTGCTCGGTAAAGAAATCAAAGGAGTATATCCCCAGGTCTGGAGGTACTTTAAGCTGCATAAGCAGGTTAACAGATGCAAGCATCATAATCTTTCTAAAGACCCTACGTTGGGCGCCACATGTAGTGCGTAATTACTGCAATCTTCAAGCATGTTGTACCTAATGTGCAATATGTACGTAATTAATGATGACTTTTAATTTGGTATAAATTTATGGGTTTGTGCGCTTGACACTGTTGTCGGTTTACTGCACGAACCTCTAAGCAACAGCTCAAGCAGAGACGCTATACTTCACTGTCCCTGATGGGAAATCTGTCGTGATCTCAGCAGTGCTCCACACTTTCACATCTCCCAGTGTCACACACAACGACACAAGCAAGATCAGCACCAGACAGTTCGAGACATCAAGTTGAGTTAGTGTTCGCAATATATGCCAACTCCGCGAGCAATAGTTTGTGTCCCCTCCTCCTCAGACAGCAGAACTCATTTCAGATAATATGATGAGGCCTTAAGGAAGCGGAACTGATTGAACTAATCAGGAGCTTGATGAGGAGTTGACAAGCTGAAGCTACAGTGACAGACTGAATTAGATGCAAAACAGCTTGTAGACAGTGGATTTTTTATACAGCAGCCAGCTAGAACTGCAGCAAACACACATTTATCTGTCAAAAAGTGTATAAGGGAATCTCGTAGTCTGGGACAGGAAAATATTTTTTAAAAATAGTTAAAGAAATAAAGTTTTTCAAAACTATAACTTGCCAAATTAAATGAAGTGCATTTTTTAAAAAACACTGATATTTTTATGACAAACCTAACCTTTCAAATTCATTACTGTAATAAAAAAAAAGTTATTACTCTTTAAGTTTAAATAATAAATTACATTTAAAGTTCTTGGTGGTACTTTTTTTAAAGCTGATTTTAACTTAAAACTCCAGTATCCAGTAAATATAAAATTTGTTTTTCCTTTAGATTTTGGGTTAAATTGTGAAAATGTTTTCATTGTTATTGTTGTAAAACATGTTTGGATGAGAAAAATACCCCAAAAAGGTAATTTGCATATTTTACTTTATATTTATAAAAAAAAAAAGAAAAAAGAAAAGCATATTTTAAAACCCAAAGATGATGACATTTTTCATGCAAATTAAGCACATTTGACCCCCAAATTCTCATAAATATAATGCATTTTGTATCATATTTGTTAGTGTAATGCAAAATTTAATTTTGTTTGTTTTATATACATATTTTTTAAAAGTTTTATAACTTTTATATATAATATCATTTCATTTATATTATATATGTGTGTGTGTGTATATATTATATAAATAAATAATAAAAAACACTTTTTTTTGGTTTAAGTTTAACAAATTACAAAATTTAGACATGCTTCTTGGAGGTATTAAAAATAATTTTTAAAAAAATGCATTGTTATTATTTTTATCCTTTCTATTTTGGGATAAAAATATTTTAAATTGTTTTAATTATATTAAACCATATAATGAGGTGTGAAAATTAGGGGTGTAACGGTTCACAAAAATCACGGTTCGGTTCGATACAGTGGTGTCACGGTTCGGTATGTTTTCGATACAGCAAAAATAAAATAAAAAAAGAATTTCTTTTTTACATTTTTATTTATTAAAGCTAACATAAGGTATGTCTTGGAAAAGTCAGTCTTGGATGATATTTATTGATTAATTAAAACTTAATATAAAGTGGATTAGTGCCATTTCAAATCGTGAAAGCTGAGCGTCCCGTGTTCGTAGACCGTGCGCGCCATCCACTGACATCCAGGGCGCCACGTTTAATTTCGTGGTGTATGTGTCATCAAAGGCTTAGGGGCCGTTCACATGCATGTTCACATCTTTATTTTCAACAGAGCAGCGCAGTTTAAAATCCAAAGCAGAAATGATTTTGTAACTGACAGCGCCTTCATGGTTTCCTAGTAACAGCAGACGCTACAGAAGCGCAAGCGCCCAAGCGCTTTGAAATTGGTGTAGGAAGCGACGCTCGTTTTTAGACGTACCCTTAAGAGAGTAAGTTACATTTAATGCTAAAGTATCGTTAACGCTCATACAAACATTATTTCATTGTGTTAGGGCAGAACGATGCAGCCCTGGTTAAACAGCTAGATGCTGGGTTGAAATGCAGCTGGAATTGGTCGTGGCTTCAAATGGCAAGAGGTGTCCTTTTATTTAAGGGATGTACACATGTCTTTAGACAAATGTCAATACAGTATTTTTTTCAGAACCTGTGCTAGGCTTATTATTCCATTCAACTTATTTGGCTACTGTAAAATTGGCGCAGAGAAATGCCTACCTGAATGCCGCGGGGATAGTTTGTAATGTGCGCGTTTCTAGTTTTCGTCTTTTTGTGGGTGGGAGGGGCAGACAGCGGGTTGCGTTTGCGATGCCTTGTTGAGCGTAGCACTGAAAAAAGTATATTTTAAACAATTTATTCTCTTTTTTTTTTTTTTTTCTGAATCGTTCGGTTCGTACCGAAAGCCTTGTACCGAACGGTTCAATACGAATACGCGTATCGTTACACCCCTAATATATATATATATATATATATATATATATATATATATGTATGCATATTAAAATCGAACTCACAACATCATGCTGTTATGTTTGTATGCAAGTGTAAATGCATTCAATCTATATTTCAGCTGTACTGAACGGTCATAAATGCATCTGAATGCTGCTCCAGTCACTTGTTTCTTCTGCAGTTGAATGATCGATTTTGTAGATGCTGATTTATGATTGGAAACAGGTAACATTGGTGATATGATTGTAAGATTTTTATTATATTAATTATATGAGGTAAATGCCCTTCAAATAGGTCAAAAATATTTATATGCGGTATTAAGTCTTTATTAAGGTATTATAAAATTCAATTTCCCATCAAGAAAATTGTGGCCAAAATCCTGAGTGCCTAGTAAATTTGGAAAACCTCTAGCCACAGTGGCTGGTGAGCAAAAAAGATAACGTCAAGCCCTGCTAAAATCCTCTGTCTCTCAATCATGCTCAAATTGATAAGCATTATAGACGGCATCCCTGATTACAATACAACCGGAGCACATGCGCAATCTCAGCCCACTGCGTATTTCGGCATATTTCAGAAAAACAGGAAATGATCAGTGCGTTTTCCAGAGTAGGGACAGAGCGGTGTGGAATAAAAGTAAATTATGTGGAAAAATAGTGGGTTTAAAAAAAAAACAAAAAGAAAGCACTAACACATTTTAGACTGCACCCCATAAACAATCAAGCAGTTACTGTACATCTCCTGATGTGAAGTAGTCATATGCACTTTTGAGTAGAACAATTGTATCTTGGCTAATGCAGTGTCAGAGTTGGATAAGGGATGAGGCGAGGACTCAGTAGTGCAGAGGTTTAGGTTTTTATTATTAAAAATAAAACAAATAACAAAAACTTCCCAGTGGGGGAAAGACTGGCAAGGCAAGGCACAAGCGGGTAATATCGATGGGTAATAACAACGTCAAACTGACACCAGACTGCAAAACACAAGAAGATTATATAGGGAGCAAATGAGGAGGGTAACAAGGCAAAACAGGTGGGGCAAATACACCAATAATCAGGGAACAAGATGGTTGGGTCAAGACAATTGACATGAGAGAACATGGCAAACAGGAAACAAAAGACAAAAGCCATGTGCTCACACAAAACAAAAACACGAGCAAAACCAATAACTGGCCATGTATAAAACAAGACACGAACACACAGCTAATGAGAAAATTCATAAGCTGCGTGTTCACACAAGACGTCACAACATGAAAGCACACAGCTCTTGAAAAACACAAGCTGCCACACAGCACAAGACATAACATGAATACACACAGCCTATAAAACACGAACTGGGTGCAACACCACAAGACAACACAGAAGAGCATACAGCCCGAGTGAACTCGAGACTGCACGCTCCCACAATTAAGACAGAACATGGAGCATGAGTGTCTGAACTCCAACACAAAACTGAAACTCAAGACATTGATTACCGCGATCTGAACACCACGCTCCAACACAAAACGTCTAGGTTACGAAGGTAACCCTCGTTCCCTGAAGGAGGGAATGGAAACATTACATATGGGAACTCGCATGAGAGACCAATCACCTCTGAGCCTTATTGAAAAGGCCAATGAACATTGGCGTTCACTGATCGCATCCAGCTGCATCTAGTCACAGCGCGAGTATAAGAGAGAGCGAATGCAGTGCACCTGTTCGTTTTTCGCTGAGGAGCCAAGCCGCAGCCCGGCGTCAGCGCGACCCGGGGTCACGGCAAGGGGATGTAATGTCTCCGTTCCCTCCTTCAGGGAAAGAGGGTTACCTTCGTAACCTAGACGTTCCTCTTCAGTCGAGTCACTCCGACGTTACATATGGGAACAGACCCGTGGAAAAGGCCACGACCCAGAGGCCGCGTTAAGCAGAGACCCTCGTGCCAGCAGGACGAACGTGTCAGCAGAAGGATCTGCACGTAACCTTCCCAACGCCCTGGGGGCCAAATAAGGGGGCCCCACAGGAATGCCCAGTTGTTACTGAAGCAGGGGTTGGGGGGCGGAGCACATGCTTTTACTTTCTGTTTCTACATGCAGAATTTGAATAATTCAATATATCTGTGGAGTCAGAGATATATGAAGGGAAACACGGCCTTCTGGCTGACCGTGGAGATATTGAGATGTGTAGCCACAACCTACTGGGCGAGGGAGACCCAGTAGGAGCACAGCCAGGGACTACTGTGCTTCTAGTCCTGACTGCGGGGCAGGAGGACCCAGGGTTTCGCCATGGGGATCATTCTGGGAGAATAGCGCACGGATCCCGTAGGAATGGAGCAGCAAGCCGACACCAGCCGGCCTCCCGCTCATCTGATGTCTAACTTAAGACACGGGAGCACACAGGCTCAATGCGGGAATTATCGAACCCCACGAAGGTATTCAGTGTTGCCCAGCCCGCAGCTCTACAGACATCTTCCCAAGGGATGTTCCATCTACTGCATCATGATATACTGCGATGGTAGCAACATACACTTTGAGAGTCAAAGGGGACAGCCTGCGCTCCAACTTTTCTTGCAGGAAAGAAAGCACTACTGCAATCAGGCATCTCTGTGAGTCCTCTCCGCGAGAGGAACACCAGTCAATGAACAGACCCCACCTCAGTGCATAGGCCTACCTCGTGGAGGGAGCTCTAGACTGAGAAATAGTATCTATCATGGCTTGTGAAAGGCCGGAGAGATCTGACGCGTCCCGTCCAGGAACCAGACGTGCAGGTTCCACAGGTCAGGGCGCGGGTGCCAGATCGTGCCCTTACCCTGAGAAAGGAGGTCTTTCCAAAAGGGGATTTTCCAGGGAGGGGCTGCCGCGAGGAGACCAGATTGGCAAACTAGGTCCGGGAGGGCCAATACAGTGCTTCCAGCAAGACCTGCTCCTCGCCCTCCCTGATCTTGCACAGGATCTGTGCAAGGAGGCTCACTGGGGGAAAGGCGTACTTGAGCCCCGGAGGCCAGCTGTGTGTCAACATGTCCCTGCCGAGGGCTTCTTGGGCCTCTGTGAGGGAGTAGTAAGCCGGCAGTGGGCGGACTCGGAGGATGCAAGGAGATCTACCTTGGCCTCGCCGGAGTGACTCCAAATCAGCTGGACTGCCTGGGGGCGGATTGCCATTCTCCAGGGTGGGTGGGCTGCCGTGAGTGCTGGTCGGCTGCACGGTTGAGCTCTCCCAGAATGTGAATGGCGCGCAGCGATTTCAGCCACGTCTGACTCCACAGGAGCAGATGGCGGGTGAGTTGTGACATACGAAGGGAGCCGAAGCTGCTTGACCGTTGCATACAGCGCCCCAACCTATGGAGGAGGCATTTGTGTGGATGACCACATGCCTGGACACCTGTCCTAGGGGACTCCAGCCGTAGGAAGGCAGGGTCTGACCACGGGCTGAATAGGCGGTGACACTACAGGAAAACGCTAATCCGGAGTGTGCCACGGTACTATTCTCATCTCGGGACTCGATCGTGTAACCAGCGCTGAAGCAGTCTCATATGAAGCCCCAGAAACCAATCATCCAGCCTCGAGGGATCGGACGGGGGAACCATAGACACCCCCAATCCGATCCCCTCGGCGGCTCAGAGGAGCATAGCCAACAGTTCAGTGTCCGGCTCGGATAGACAGCAACCGTGGAGGGGCGCTGTCCTGGCGAGTCATCCACCTTACCAGCCGACTCTCCCTCATCTTTCTGGGATGCTCGGCCTGCTGTGCGGGGAAGCAATCTGCTCCGGTAACACTACGGGACTACGTGACGGGGCAGAAGTCAGTGGGGTTTTTATGCCCAGCGGAACATTCTGCGTGGTCAGCACGAGGTTCCTCAAGCGCCTCGCAGCGGCTGCCGAAAAATCTTTGCGGCTCAACGATCTGCCGCCGGAAGAAGGCGAGGGGAGCTGCCTTGCGAGCGAGAGGCGGGACCTCACTGTAGTCATGGTGATGCATTCGCAATGGACGCATTATTCATCCACGAACACTGCCCCAGCATGATCTCGGCCCAGACATGTGAGGCAGCGTTCGTGTCCGTGCAGAGAGATGAGAAAACTACCGCACCCGGAAGCGCACGGTCGGAAAGACATACCGGGAGCATGTCTTTCGACGGCCGTGAGAAATTGCTCTTTTTCGATACCGCTTTGCCCAGGGGAGACCTCGTGGCACAACTGTGCACTCAGTGTCAGTCTTTTGCTCGCTGGTTGCGAAGGCTGAGCCGTTTTTAGAAAAACAGCCACTGTGACTAGATGCAGGTGGATGCAATCCGTGCACGCTAATGTTCATTGGCCTTTTCAATAAGGCTCAGAGGTGATTGGTCTTTCATGTGAGTTCCCATATGTAACATCGGAGTGACTCGACTGAAGGGGAACCATGCACGCAGACAAGAGGGCACCCTTGAAGCTGCACGCTCACAGAAAATAAAAGAAATTACGGGAGTGTCAGGGCTCTGTCACAAAACCATGAATAACACAACACCAAAGTGACAGAACCCTGATATGTAGTTGCTTTATGTGTATGGTCCTTTGTGTTATTTTGGACTGTATAGAAACAGCATTTAAATTGTGGAAACACTAGTATTTGTACAATTAGTAGAGCATTTTAAATTTCCAAAGTAAGCACAGTATGGTTATGGTTTCAAGCCTCTCTTAGTTGCGGTAAGATAATACAGACTGTGAGAAAAACTGAATACTGTACTTACAGAGAGCATGTTCTTGAGGCTGATGACCATACAGGTGTAAGCTATGAGACCGTCCCAAAATTTGAGGACATATTGCACTGGCTGCAGCAGTAACGTGCCTCCAAATAGCATGAAATAGAAACAGGCGACCAAATAGCCCAGACAAAAGATATTAATCCTTGTGGTTCCAGTGATAAAGATGAGACACAACACCAGCCAGAAGAAGTAACTGAATGCAAACAGCTTCAACATGTCCAGGTATGATCTGAAAGCACACACAAAGGCATTTCACAACATTAGACATATATTGGTATTTACACTGTACTAAACCAATGCAATAAATGACAACCGTAAAAACTGTTTGGTAACATTTTATAATAAGGTTCTATATATTACAACAATTACATAAATCTAAAATAATAATTAATCCAAAAAGCATGCAAAGAAGTGGCAGGAGTAAATGAAAGAAGTATTGCTAATGGACATGTAACATTTCAAAGAGGCTCTGTTACTTCTTTTGATACATGTGACTATGGGTCTTTAAATTAAAAATTAAGTTTTGATGTATTTACTGTAAGAAATTGATAATATTTACTTATTATCTTAATGATTTTTGGCACAGAAGCAATGTATTGTTGGCCACCCATGTGACTTAATACTGGTTTTGTGCTCCAGGGTCACATAGTAACGATAAGGAGGCGAGGAGGCATGCGGATTCATCTGCAACATTTTAATGGTGGGTCGAGGAACAAACAGACAGGGTCAATCACCGGCAAACAGAGACAACGTAGGCAAAGGCAAGCGGATGGTCAGGAAAGCAGTGAGTCGGCAACAGGTAATCCAAATACAGGGCAATACTCGAAAACAAAGAATGCAAGAAACACGGAAGCTCGGGAACCAGGATATCACATTACACACTTAACGAACCGTGAATACACATAGACATCCGGGGCATAATATCATGACAACAAACGAGATGGGCGGAGACATGAGTACATGGGAATGAGTCCGGGCATGAAAACAGAGATAAACACACAACAGAGTTCGTAGGGCGCTGGAGTGCCATCCAGTGGCCTGAGCTGGCACTTCCAGCTGATCATAACATAGCCCCCCCTCAAAGGAGCGGCTTCCAGATGCTCCAGACTTAGGAGCCGGAGGGAACGCCCCCCAGGGCGGGGCAGACGGCGGAGAAGTCCACCTGGGCGGCGCAGACGACTGAGACGCCCACCAGGGCGGAGCAGACGGCGGCGAAGCCCACCTGGGCGGAACCAATGGCAGAGCAGACGCCCTCCAGGGCGGATCAGACGGTGGAGACGCCCATCAGGGTGGATCAGACGGAGGAGACGCCCTCCAGGGTGGAGCGGCGCAGATGGCGGAGAAGCCCACCTGGGCGGCGCAGACGGAGGAGACGCCCTCCAGGGCGGGTCAGACGGCGGAGATGCCCACCTGGCCGGATCAAACGGCAGACACACCTTCCAAGGCGGAGTAGACAGCGGAGATGCCCATCTGGGCAGACCAGAGGGCGGGACTGCCCTCCAAGGCGGAGCAGACGGCGGGGAAGCCCACCTGGGCCAACCAGACAGCGGAGATGCCCTCCAGGGCCGACCAGACAGTGTTCATAGGCCTCTATGGCAGGCTCAGAGCCAGGCAAAAGTTCTAAGACCTCTGTGGCAGGCTCAGTCCAGGCCGGTTCAGGGCAAGACAATGGCTCACAGACCTCCGTGGGTTGTGCAGCCACCAATGGAACCTCTGGAGACTCTACGGCTGGGACCGACGTCTCCTGAGGCCGTGCAGCCACTGGCGGACCTGTGCAAAATTCCCTGCCTCACGTATGCGCGAGTCGAACTTGTCCAGACTTGTCTGGTGAATGCGCAGAAAGTTTCAGTTCAGCAGCATCCAGCATAGTGGAGTAATACAGAGTTTCCCTGGCTTGGTTTATGCCTTTAAGAGAACCTCGAGAAACAAACAGACAGGGTCAATCACCGGCAAACAGAGATAACGTAGGCAAAGACAAGCGGATGGTCAGGAAAGCAGTTAGTCGGCAACAGGTAATCCAAAAACAGGGCAATACACGAAAACAAAGAACGCAAGGGAAACACGGAAACTCTGGAACCAGGATAGTAGTAAATAAAAGGGGCTAAGTGTCACATTGATTGATTTATGATCTTATGTCTATATATGGCATGTACACCTGTTGTGTGCAACTCCTGGACCCCCCCCCCTGACCATATGTCTCTGACCTGGGTTCCTGTTTTGCGTGGAGGGTGTGTTGTTTATGAGGTGCCTGACCATTTGGGTGATTCAGGAAAAGTGGGGGTTTTAAGGACCTTTGAATAAGGAGACAAGATTGTATGAGAAAAAAAAAAACCATTTGTTTTGAAATGAAGATTTTGTTCCAAGCATTTTATTTCTAAATACTGATGGTTGTTCAATAGATGAAAAAAGGTTTAAGTTTTCTAAACTTTCTGAAATAGGCATGCCTGGACATGTC
>JAUCMR010000071.1:20282048-20306058 GCA_032357425.1 Enteromius argenteus
TCACCTACATCTTGGATGCCCTGGGGGTAAGCAAATAAACATCAAATTTTCATTTTTGGGTGAACTATCCCTTTAACCTAGCATGGAAAGTAGCTCATTTTAAACATCAGAATGGATGGACCCAATATTTCCTTTCTTTTTCTAGCGAGAGGACATCCACAATTTGCATGATAACATGACTTTCGCCAAGAAACTACACAACTTTCGGCACAATTTCTACATATTAAAAGACAGTGCAGATCTGGCATCTTTCACTCACCCTGGACATTGAGCACTCTCTCCACGCTGACCTCTGGCATCCTCTTTTTGCGGAGTTCGGCTCTGATTCGGAAGACCTGGTCGGCGTAGGGCGAGACCACACCGATACTTCCCTCGTCCAGCTTCCCCCAGGCCACAGGCCACTTCTTCCTCATCTCCTCCACCCGCTCAACTATCTCAAACACCTGCGGAAGGAACAAAAAAGCATTCCCAAAGGATTCTTATTGATAACTGTCCAACACATTCATACACCCATTCAATAAGGCCTGATTACACCAATTAGGGCTGTCAAAAAATAATCTGAATTTCGAATATTCGCCGAATTTAGAAAAATTTATAGAATTTCAGGCCTTACACAGCCTTAAACATTATGCACTTTTTTTCCAAAGATAGTTGCGTTGTTTTATTACACTTTGAAGAAACGTGCATGATATTTTTCTCGATGCGCCCTCTTGTTGCCTCAAGAGAGAAGCCAAAAGATTTTTCACCCGTAACTGAAATTATGCCTTTTAAATTCGGAAATAATATGGATGGGAAGAACAAACAACAAAAGCTCAACTTCTTATCAGGGTTACCTCAGCGTTATTGTAGTAAGCCGTGCTGTTCTTCTCTTGTACATCTTCTCCACGGGCAGTGAAGAAGGTCAGAGGGTAGAAGTCTTTATGGGGCGGCTGCTTCCCACTGGCCATCAGTTTGCCCTCGTAGAAGAGCTCAGACGTATAGCTGCGGTCAGCCAGAACACACGGTTAGCACTTCCAGCCTTAAAAAGGTCATTTAGCTCCTCTTTAAACCATCAAGAGCTACAACTCTGAAGATTAAACACCAGGAGATGTTGCAGAATGTATTCATCATTGCGATTAATTTATTAACAGCTTCTGCATGTATATATTCCAACACATTCTGCATTGTTAGAATTGAGTATTAGTCACTCAAATGTTCCACAGCACAAAATATGCAGATTGTATGCAAAATGATTCAATAAAACCCGACATCATGTAAATTTCTCAGTTGAAGACACTCGTATCCATTTTAATTAACAATTTGACATCCAAGCTCTCCAATCAAGGACTTTTAGTCATTTCTCTGACTTCTGAACGATTGAAAAAGTGTTGGGAGATATCGGGAGGGGGGGCTATCAGTGAATGCTTGAACGCATCCAAAACAGACTGGCACTCAATTTACAAAGCCCCAGCGCTCCCTCAGCTCAGAGAGGTGTCCCATCTCTGGCTGCCATCTTAGTTCTGTTTTGTCAGATTTCAATCTCAAAACACATGACTGGGAGTCCAAACAGGGATTTACAGAAAATGTGTTACTGTTGGCATCGACTGTACTGTCTGTGTGTGTGTGTGTGTGTGTGTGTGTGTGTGTGGCTACAAGCCTCAATTTTTGCATGCAGAGCCTTGCCGGCCCCTGAGGAAAATCTTCTTGTATTACATTTAAAACGTGGATTGAAACTGCTCCCAGGAGGATTATGTTTTGATGTTCAGATATATTTCCATAAAGTAATTTAAGAATATACAGCGGGGTTCAAAGTCTGGGTCCACATTAGGTATCTATTTCAAACAGAGAAATTCAGCTTAGGACTTGTTAAGACAATAAAATTATGCAAAATAAATAAGGAATATTAATAACACTGTACAACGCAGTCTCATTTGTTTACACTACACCACTACATTAGTTAGCAACTAAAATACTTAAATACCAAAGCATTCATTAATCTTAAAGCCAATTTGAATATTTACCAATACAATACTAAAAATCAAATGTTTCATCTGTTAACATTATTTAATGTACCTAAGCTAACATTATCGGATCATGAACAAACGTATTTGGTAACACTTTAGTATAGCGACCAATTCTTACTATTAGCTAGTTGCTCATTAGCATTGACATAATAGCTGTTAATTAGTACTTTTAAAGCACATATTCTGCATGACTCTACATCCATAATCTTACCAAATACCTAAACTTAACCTGGCTAACTGTTAATAATCAGCAAATTATGAGTTTGAGGAAAAAGTAATAGTTTAAATGTTTGTTAATAGCAAGAATTGGACCTCAATTTAAAGTGTGACCATATCAGCTAACAATAAAAGACTAGCCTATACCATAACAAATGTAATTCATTAACCACCACTAACTTACATGACCGTATTGTAAAGTGTTACTATTAATAATATTGTAATAATTGTCTAGTATTGTAAATATGACTCAAATTGCTGTCAAATATAGTTGCAGTACATGATCAAACTTCCTGGAGTTCATGAAGCTTGAGTCCTGCTGCCATTAAAGCAAATATTGTATCATTTTTACTAGTGGACTTTCAGATTTCATGGTATTTAGGCATTTAAATCACTTTGCTATAAGAGAAGGCTAATTTTCCTATGTTGCCAGGTATTTGTCTCTTTGATGAACATTCTGTCAGAAATAAATGTCCTACTTATTCTAAACTAGGAAGTACTTCTTTAGATTTGTCATGTCTTTGTTGTTTTATTATAATACCCAACTTGATATGATAATAAAACACAAGGAGAAGCACAAGAAATACACTGTAAGAAATTTTATCTGCTATGCTCCAACCTGTAAAACAGGCTAGAACGTATTTTTAAGAGGGGATTATACTATTTCTGGTGTTATGAAATCTTGGTATTAACTTGGTCCCACCAGCTGAACGGTTTTAATGAATTCTGGGTCATATCGTTTAGAGTAATTTCATTTCAGGGGAACCTGTCCATGTTGGCATTTGAACAGTAACAGATGAATTTGCAGAAAAACATTAGCCTTGGAAAACAACCAGCATTTTCTTCATTTTTAGTTACTGAGTCTACTTCTTTTGCTCTCCTTATTGCGATTGGTTGCCTTTTATTATTTGGATTTAGTGTGCTTTCTACCTGTAGTCTGTGACATACTTTTTTTTGGTTACATCCAAACCTCTGATTTATGTCATACACACATTTACATAAAACCCAACCCAAAAGTTAAAATGGAGAAAGAGTGCAGCAGAAAGAGAGCGAAAAGCAAACAGGAAGACAGAGATGTGTGGAATGAGAGGGAGAATCTGTTGGCAGACACGAGCGTAATTATGTCTGCAGCGACACAGCCCTAATGCTTTGTGTGTTTGCATGTCTGTCTCTCCTCAGGAAGAGTGGTGTGAAAAAGTTCACACCTACTTGATGATTGCCTCATGGGAGCGGTAGTTTTCGCACAGCAGGATCCTGCAGGGGTACTCGGATGGGTAATGCTCATAGAGCCGGTCCAGCAGAGACACGTGCAGATTTCTCTCCCGAGCAAACTCACTGTACACGAACGGACTGAGCTGGAAGACAGGAACACTCGGAGTCACTCTCAAACGCCTTACAGCTGACACACACAAACCAACGGCCTCGGAGTTCGCTCACCTCAAGCCAGTCTTAATTTTTATTTCAGCATTATTTCTTTAACCTAGTCGTTTTTTTGCTAAAATTTATCAATTGGACACGATTGGCATCAACCGATAAAAGGCTTTTCATGTGATCAAAAGCCATTATGCATTTAAAATGGCCTTACATTTCAAAGCAGTGCTATTTTTTAGTATTTAGTATGAATCATTTTTATTAATGCTCCAAGTTAGCTTATTTTTATATTTGTATTTTTTATTTAAGTTTTAGCCATTTTAAGTGATTTTTTAAACGTTTTAGATTTTATTTTAATATTTTAACATAGCTTGAATTAATTATTTTATTTACATTTTAATTTTAGTTTAGTATTTATGATTGTCCATTTTAGTTTTTTTTTTAATTGTTAAATTCAGTCACATTTTAATTTTAGTTTTAATAATTTTATTATTATTATTATTATTATTTATTATGCTTTTGTTCTTTTAATTAGTTTAAAAGAAAATATTTTAAAAAGCTTGAACTCATTTTATTTTAATTTTTATTTAATGTAATTCGGTTTATTTTTATATTTTAGTAATTTGCTTATGTCTTTTTCATTGGTTTAAGGTTGTGCATATACATTTGTGTGTGTGTGTGTGTGTATATATATTCCCATTTATCTTATAATTTTATAATTAGTACTTAAGTTTCAAAAGCAAAATGTTTTTTTTTTTTTTTTTCAATCAGTTTTTTTTTTAAATAATAATAAAAAAAAGTCTCAGTTTAATTAGCTTTTTTACACTCTTTTTACTTTAATATTTATACTTAATTTTTATGATATATGTAATATGTTTATTTTAACTTTATTTCAATGACCGAAAATGACTTTTAATAGATATTATTAACTGTAAAAACACTACTTCAGTTCAGGGAGCAGATTTTTTGGTTTTAGTAGAAAGAAAAAAAAAAAACCTCCATTAATACCTGTTTTTTCTATTTTGTGTTTATCTGTTCTGCAGTCGGTCACTGTGCTCTCTAGATATCAGCACTGACCACTGCAAACCCATACTGGTCAATAATCAACTAAAGAATTAAGAGTCGATTCCTAACTAACAGATTTGAGAGCCTGCTCCACACGAGGAGGCACAGGTGGAGTGTGAGATGAATTATTAATGCAGCAGGAAGTGAGGGTGGGTGATGAGGTTTCTATCAAAAGGGCATTTAATTAGAGGCCCATTGGTTCCACTCGGGCTGAGGCGGTTCTTCACGGGCACCGGCCGTGTCGGAGTAAGACACTGATGTGACACTGTCTGCAGAGTGAGGGCAGTGAGGAGAGACAGGATATGACAGCGCGCAGAGCCTGCTGCCCTGATCAAGCATCTCTGGGTTGAGCTCAGTCCACAGACATCAGTGAGGGGTCCCGTTCTGATCCAGCCATAATTAGCACAAATATTTTAATCTAGATCAGGTTTTTAGTTTAGTTAACCAAAATATGAATCAATATTTACTTGCAAGCAAATAAGAGGCACCAATAAGTCATTTTTACATTACATGAGCCGTTAAGCAAACGTAGGGGGAAAAAAGCTGTATTTTTCCCCATTTTTTTCTAGAGTCATTTACTAATTACATTTTTTGGTTCAGTTTTCAATGGTTAGATTACTACCTAAATTAAAATAATTCATGATTTGAATTAACAATTTAATGAACATTTTAGAGCCCATAGGAAATCTTTTTTTAGTTTTTCCCAAATTCAGTTTTTATATTTTTGGATTCAATATTGCTTAATTATCAGAAAGTGTGTCTAAATTGAAATCATGAAAAGTGTGCAATTTATTATCTAAAAAAAAACCCCAAAAAACAAATTAAGGCCCCTATGAAATCTGTTTTATTTTTCCCAAATTCTTTTTTTTTTCTTCCCATTTAAATTTTTCTGAATTTCATTAAAATCTTATATTACATTTTTTTTAGTAGTGTATTCTTACAATAAAAAAACTTGTCTAATTAACTGAAATCATGAAACTTAATTTATTAAAAGTTTTGTTTGTTTGAAATTTTATGAAATCCTACTTTTTTTCTCAAATCAGTTTAAAATTTTCTGAATTAGATTTTAAAGTTTGAAATTTCATTTTAGTTATTTAAAACATGTCAAATCATGAAACTCAGCGATCATTTGAATGTGATACATTACTCAAGCAAATAAGCTCACGTTTGACTTCATGTTGACTTAAAAGAACCTTAAATCTCTTTTTTTCCATTTTTAAATAACTTGAAGACCTGAATGGTGCTTTGCCATGTTGTTGTTCTCGGTGCAGATGTCATCACTCTGCGTAGGGTACCTGCATATGATCTCCTGCCAAAACGACTCGGGTGCTCTTAGTAGCCAAAGCCAATGGCATGATGGTCTCGCACTCCATAGCTTGGGCTGCCTCGTCCAACAGGATGTGTGTGAAGATGCCTTTGGAAACACACACACAGGAATAAAATATTCATTACATGGAGCTTCACAGGACAAGGCATAAATAATAGATAACACACACACACAGCAGCCATTAACACAAAAAGATCTAGCATTAGATGCCACAGAGGAGGTTCTGCAGGCATCATCTCATGGGAACAGGTGTAAGATTTTAGAGCAGGTGTGTGCAAGACAGATAACTGTGGATGTGTGATCTAACACAGAACGCACACATGTATTTCATGTTTGCAGTATATTTCTTTTTTATTTAGCAATAGAAATTGTAGCAAAATTCTAGACCATTAAGACAACATCACAAAGGCTGCGTGCCTAACTTTGAAATGCCAACATAATCAGCCAGAAAAGCATTATTTTGATCAATGCTTCTTTTAAAAAAAATTGTGTTCAAATTCTGTACATTATTATTATTCATTTATAGACTATCATTCACAAATTTGGAGTTCGCAAGATACATTTAATAATAATGTTTTTTCGTGACCACCAAGGTTGCATTTATTTAATAAACATTTGTGAAGTATTACTGAAACTCAAAATAACTCTTCTATTTAAAATTATTTTAAAATGTAATTTATTCCTGTGATCAAAACTGAATTTCCAGTGAATGTCCCATGACCCTTTAGAAACCATAACATTTTTTAATTATCAGGGTTGAATTTTTGTTAAAACTATTTATTTAAAAATATTTTTTTCAAGATTCTTTGATATCCATGAAGTTCACAGCAACATCATTTATTTAATATATAAATATTTTGTAATTTCGTAATAATAAAAAAAATTGTCACTTCTAATTATGATCAATTTAATACATCTTGGCTGAATAAAATATTAATTTCTTGGACTGCATTTGCCCTACAGATATTGGTTAATGATATTTTCTTTTGTATCACTCAAAAACACAAATGTTTGTGCACAAAAATCCATTTATCCATGCCTTACATTGTAAAAAAAAAAAAAAAAAAAAAACTTTAGGTAAATATGATACTGCTTATTATATTTTGGTGGTTGATTTTTAAAAAAAAATTAATTTCGTGATAAACAGTGTAAAAAAAAAGTGCCATCTTTATCTCCATCCAGATTTTTGTAGTGTGCTTTGTGTTTTAGTTCTTGTGTAAGACATTTTGAATCTAACTGGCCCCAATGGCTGTTTAAAGTCAGATATATATCAATAAGCCTATTATTTGGACTATAAGATGCACAAACCCAAAATGTTTGTGTCACTGGAGGGAGTAAACTTTCACCCCTCGAAACACATTAGCGCAGTGTCAGAAATCAGCAATAATGACTTTAAATGAACAGATAAGAGAAACGGGAAGACAAACGAAAAAAGAAAAGACGACAGCACGGGGTGTTAATGATGCTGAGTGTGTTAGACAGGCGAGCCGGGTCTCTTAGCAACAGATGATCCTGTGCGCAGACACATAGGAGGAAATTTGCCTCTCCTAATAAACTGTTGCGGACCCCGCTGCATTGCTCCTGCAGGAAGGGTTTAATGCGACCACGTCCAGCTGTGCCACACTTCTCTTGTGTCTTTCTGTTTTAATCAGATGTGCGTAGATACTGCAAGTGATGTCTTTAGCATGCCGGGAGCGTGAGGGATGAAAGCGAGGAACGGCGCAGGGTTTATGTGTGTGTTTGTGTTTGCTCACCTGGCTCCAGGTCGAGCTGGCAGAGGTACTGGGACGTGCTGAGAGTGACCACGACCACACGGTGGCGCTCTACATCGTGTCGCGTGGGCATCTGAAAGGTGAAGTATGCTCCGGAGATCAGGCAGTACTGCTGCACCACCGGGTGCACCGTCTTCACCCAGCGGTTCCTGAAGTAAACCCTGAGCAAGCACAGAAACAATAACGTTAACAGCATGGTGCGCTCGAAAACGGAAATTTAGTCATTTACTAACCCTCGCATGCTTTCAAAACCATTAAAGTTTCACTCATCTCTGAAATACCCTTTTTTGTTTTTTTAAACCCGAGAGATTTTTCAAACTTAACCAAAACTTTGACAAATAAAAAAAGTCAGATCACCAAGTTATAAAAGCAAGCATTTTTATTAGAGGAGCGTGAACTGATGAACTGTGCACAATAAGACCAGGGTTATTTATTGAGAAATTCATATCATGTTGTCTGTATGAGCCAAATTTTAAGATACCAAAAGAGAGACAACAGAGGAACAGACTCGTGTGGGTGGTGTGCCAATGTGACCTTGAACTATGAGAAGAAAAAAAAAAAAAACACGATTTTTAAATATTCTGGATGACTAACAGCATCTAAACTGCATAACAAATTTCTTTCTACAACGTCCAGTTTTCAAATCTTTCAATGCTATGTAACTTGTCCAATCAACATCACAACAACAGTCAAGCTAAACTAAATAATAAAGAAATCAAGACAATGCTAAAATAATGGAAAAAGGATGGTATTCATAGATTATATATATACACACAAAAATTATCCTTGCTAAAGTAGACTTATTGGGGCAGTTTCCCAGACAGGTATTACATTAAGCCAGGACTAGGTCTTCGTTAATTTAGGACATTTAAGTAGTTTTTAGAAACATGTCTTACAAAAAAGCATTACCTGGGAGCATTTTAAGAGCGAACAATGGCAGTAATGTATTTTAAGGTAAGTCAGTGCAATTTTTTTCCAGTTTAGACAGCTCTAACATTTATTTTAATCTAGGACTAGTCTTAAACCCTGTTCGGGAAACTGCCCCACAATGTCCCTTTTTACAAGATGTAGCTAATATAAGTCTCAGGTGACCCCAGAATTAGTTTGAACGCCTATTTTGTGTGGAAGCAGAAACAGGCTGCTTTAGTGCATGTCTGTTTAAATGCAAATGAGTTGATATGATTGTTTAGCGTCTTCATGAAAAGTCTGTAACATACTTTAGCTAAAATTCCTCAATGGTAATTTAAAACAAACCCCCATTTTATCTTGTGAAAAACAGCTCTGTTCACAGCAACCTGTTTTGGTGCATGGCCCTTTAAATAATAAGCTACTGCTCACCCTGTCCACTTTTTTATTCTTGAGTTAAAGACACCATTCTTATTAAAAAAAATAGCCTGGTTACAAACTTTTTTCAGATTATCTCTCTTTGCGTTCAGCAGAACAAAGAAATTCATACAGGTTTGGAACTACTCAAGGGTGAGTAAACGATGACAGAATTCTCATTTTTGGACGAACTATTCCTTTAAGTGTGGAAAAAGTGTTTGTCACCTTTAATTAGTTTTTATTTTAAAATTTTTCCTTTTAATTTTAGCTTAAGGTTTTGCAATTGATTTCATTTGAGCTTTTTTAGCAAATAACGAAAACACATAATCGGTCATTAGCGCATTTCATAGCATTGTGCCACAAACTAACCGCACCTGAAATATTGAAGTGTGGCTATTGTGAAAATAACATGAATCTTCAGAAAGAGTTGGAAGACATTTCAGCCATTTAAACTAATTTTAATTAATTTCGAAATTACTCATTTACAAGTTGTGGTCATGACAACCATGGACCGCTGCTGATGCTGTGAGTGTTACCTGAGAGGTCGTGCGTGTGGATTTCCTGCCTCCACGTATGGATGAAGGTAATCTTTGATATACAGATCTGCAGCACTATTTGAATGTGTACAGATCAGAACCCTGAAACAAAGAGAAAACCATCACTAGCACTCTTTAAGATAAAGCTGCTTAAATCAGAAGTTCAGTTCCTCTGTTCTTCAAGACTATTCCTCATGATTGGCAAGGAATGTTTTGAGATCGATACAAGTTAAGCTCTATTGACAACATCGGTGCCATGCTGTTTTCACCACAGGAAATTTCGATTTGTTACTCAAAACACACACACACACACCCCTATCTTCTACTTACAATGGAAGTCTATGGGGCAAGACATTCTAAAGGGTTTATAGGTAGAACTGTTCAAACAAGGTCTGTTCTTTCACAGCTTCATGTTAACAAATATATCATTTTAGCATTGGGGTATAGCTTTGAAAAAGTATGTATTTTAATTTTTAATATTAGATAATGCCTTGCCTCATAGACTTCCATTGTTAGTGCATTGGTCTTAGTCCTCTTAATCTGTAACATTTAGTTAAGGATACTTTGAAAAAGTCTAGTCTAGATTTATTAGACTAGTCATATTTTAGTCATGCTGCACAATGGTTAAACAAATAATCACAATTATTTTGCTCAAAATGATAAAATAGTTTTTTTTATCTCAACCGCTGTCATTTAAGTGATCTCTGTTCAGAATTACTGCACTTTCACCTATAATCAAAAACAAAGATGTCAAACCAAACCCAGGTTTATTTGACCTCATCTAGTTTGATTATTTATTATATCACCATATAAATGAACACACTCTACTGTTAAAACTCAAAAGCTTCTGTCTAAAGCTAAAACTGCAACATTTCTAGTATTCTTATACATCATTTAAAATATTTCTGTTTTTCTAGTGAAACAACAACAAAAAAGAATTTGCATTGTATCACAGAGGTTGCGTTATTACATTTATTCAGTGACCACAAATGTAACCGGTATAGTTGAGATCCATGTTTGGACATATTCGTCAAAGAGGAAGTTAAATGGCAGATTTATACAGCAAATGGTGAAGGAACTTTCATTTGAGCTGAATATCTCAGGAAATCGCTAAACTCCAACTTACGTGTATCAACATCTTTAAAAGATCAGCACTGTTTCAACAGTGTAAAGAACGCGTGCTTCTGGTTGCCAGGTTGCAAAGTTAAAAGTAAAACAGGGCAGAAAATGTGTGCTTCTAAACAGAAAAGCTCTGAAAAGGGGATTCAAACTTTTAACATCTGGCAACCCTATGCATAAGAAAAATAGAGTATGGATACTGAATTTTTTTTCAGTCGTCTTTTTCATTCATCACTTCATTCACCCTCATCCTTTCTTCGTCTTGTTTAAGTCACTGAATAAAGTCATTACTTTCCATCAGTTTTTGATAACAAAATGTACACTGCTGTAAATTTGTTTCTTACTTTGTTTTTCAAAACGAGCTGGAATTATTTCCTGTGCTAAATTCCTTAAAGGCTGACCCTGCAAAGCCGCTCTCCTGCTTACCGTGTCTCAGGCTGCTTGAGGATGTGTTTGACAGCCTGGGCCAGCGTGAAGGTCTTGCCTGTGCCGTAGGGTCCGATGATGAGTACCGGCGGGAGGTTGATGGAGAGGGGGGTGGTGATGGCCAGAATAGCCTCCTTCTGCTTGGCATTCAGACGGGGATCCAGCTGCTCATCCCACTGCCTGTGGCACAAAGGAAGAAGAACTTACACACTGGCAACAAACACGTCCTGCCAGCACAGCTGCCACTCACACAAATAGAGACGTCTGTGAGTGAACCAGTGCTGCTGGACGAGCAGATATTATTCATGACCGGTGTCATTTCAGGTGCTTGTGAAGCTTTGGAGGAGGAACTAGCGCAAGCAGATCTCCAGGTGTGTGTGAGTAAAACTCAGTCGTTTGGGTCTCTGCATGTGCTCGTACCTGTTGGGACTCCAGGGGATTGTGGGAATGAGGCTGGCATCTGGAAACAGGATACTGTTCTCGCGAATGCGATCCAGAGCATAGTGCATCTCGCACAGAGGAAGTCTGTTCAGCTGAAACTGCAGCTCCACCTTGCATCCAAACACACACAAACACACCTGCTGTTCAAACAGACTCTGCCAACACTTTCTGTACTTGTTTGCACGCTCATTTTTAGCAGCGCCTGCCATGTGCTACAGACAACACATCCAACAGACGATTGAAAATGCCTCTTAAAAAGGAATGGCTTTCAATTGGCAGAGAGTAAAATCAACATCAATTTCAAAATAAAACTGTATTATACCCATATGCTGGTGTCAATAGGACACAAAAGGAGAAGCATTGATGAACTGATGTTTTTTAAATGCTATATTATTACCAAAAAGTAGTAGTAGGCAAGGTAGTAGGGGTGGGCAATCTTATATCAGGATATGAGCAATCTACAATAGCAATTTGATATGAGTAATTTACGATAACGATATAGTGATTTTTGCTTTTAATAATGTTTTAATAATTTTTGCTACCTTAGAATTTTCATAATTCTTATCACCGGTGTCAATAACACACAAAACAACTAATTCATAATCTAATTCATAAAGACCAATTGCTTGTAATGTTCTGGGACAATTTTACAATCATTTAAAGAACTGTGTCAAATTATCATACGTGGCGACACAAAACCCAAGCCCACACAGGGATTCCGCGAAACAAAAGGATTCAACGCTATTAAAATACAGTGAGAGAGAGCGTGTGTTATGCTGCAGGGCACAGTGATAAATGGGATCTGTTAGACGAGTAAAAGGGGTAAATTAGGCCAAATCCTGCTCTTTGTAGGGCAGCCTGCTTGCTGACAGCGTCTTGCCTATGACAAAAGTCTCTGGGGTTTCTGTCATCGTAATTCAATTAACAACATGGTGTATGCTGCTTAAACTAATTCCATTACATTGGCATGTCTCTCTATGACAAGATAACGGAGACTGCACACAAGTTGAAAACACATCACCATTTACAATTTAAAAAATTGTAAATTTAATTTACAAAAAAAAAAAAAAAAACACGGTAACGCTCATTTTATATATAGCACTGAGTAAAAATTACTTGAATACGGCAGTAGGCAAATGAATAAAGTGCAAATATGTACTGGAAAAATTAAACAGTTTGAAGGTTAAATAAGTTTTATGTAGATTGAGAGACTTATATCAAGCATGTATGCCCCGAGTGGTTGCTAGGGTGTTTTGGTGCATTACTAGGGCTACGAATACTTGGTTTCCAAGGTGTTCTGGTTACTATACATTGCTAGGGTGTTTTGGCTAGTATTTAAGAGTAAAACGAAATTGCTAGGGTGTTCTGACTGGTTTCTAGGGTGTTGCTAGGCTGGGAGTCCTGGCTTATTTATAGGAGTTGGTAAAGCTTTAGGGTGTTGTAGCTGGTTTCTAGGGTGTTGCTAGGTTTGGTGTCTTGGCTCATTTTAAGGAGATGGTAAAAATTATTAGGAAGTTCTAACTGGTTTCTAGGATGTTGCTAGGCTAGAGTGTGTTGGCCTTTTTTTTTTTTAGGAGATCATATATTTTATAGGATCTTCTGGCTGGCAGCTAGGACGTTACTAGACTTGGGTATAAACAGGTTATTTTTTAGAACAACATACTCAGCATATGGGAGGTCTTTTTGAATGCTGTCATAACATACCTGCAGCTCCTGATCCGCCACCAGCCCCAGCTCCTCACAGCAGTCCTTACAGATCCGCAGAAAAATGTAGTCTTTTGTTTTTTCCTCAATCAGGGCCTCATACACACGTTCCTTGGCTCCAGCTGGCTGATTCTGACCCATCCGCTCTTTAAAGACAGGCAGTAGCAGGACAGAGTTGACCTTTGTCATGACCAGCCGCCCAGCCAGAGTATCTTCAGACAGTGTCTCTGTCAGCTTGAATCGTGCAAACAGCTGTCCGTTCTGAGCGTACTTAGCGCCACCAGAAATGCCAGTCAACATAAAGCTTGTCACCAGCTGCAGGTTAACCTTGATGTTGAACCTGAGGAAAAAAAGCAGCATGTTTAGGTAAACACGATACAGCAATGTTAGCTGCACAAGTTACTGTACACCGACTATTGACCTTACTTTACATGTCAAGAATCGTAACTTTAAGAAAAGTCATTAAAATAATAATTAAAACCCTAATGTCTTCAAATAAATGAAAAAGAATAATTTTCCTGCCATCTACATGACAATTCCCACAAACAATGCTCACTTGCTTTTTCAAAAAGACCACCATTGACCTCTAGTGGTAGTAAATAGAAATTATTATTTAAGATCAAAACTACCAGGTTGCAAATATGAGCTTAAGAAGAACTAGTTGATGTGACAATGTTTATTCACATGTGTAAGCAATATGAAAACAGGTCATAATTTTCATACATTTATCAATGATTTCTGAGTTATGTAAAAATTAGTACTCATGGATGCTTTTGTTTTCGTGTAAAACCTCAAAGACAACAACCTTCCACGAAGACTGCTATGCTATTTTTAGTTAACTCTGTCACATGCTAGTCTACTGTGCTTTTATCAACTCTATAATTACCAACCCCTTCACATTCTAAACAAACTATGTTGCTTCACATGTCAGTCAGAGAGCCACTCTTGTGGACCAGACTTGACGGTGATCCTCTCACACTACTCACTTGCTGACTTCTTTGTATTGAGCGATCTCCTCGATGTAGAGCAGATCGTGCAGGCGGGGCTGGTAATTGTCTCTGGTGAGGGTTTTGTCCAGCACAGACTGGGTGAAGAGCTGGTCTGCAGAGAGGGGGATCTGATAGCGGGTCAGTAGACTGCGCTCTAGATCCATGTTTTCATTAGGGACAAACTCCACGATGGTTTTACATGACGAGTCCCACCGCTTAGCTGTCATCAGGAGCTGCTGTCGCGCTTGCATCAAATGCTCCAGATCTGTGGGATTATGGGTAGCAAATTACGATGAAATGCTGGTCCAGGGTTGCATTTGACAATATACTGATACGTATGCAATTTGGATCTCTAGACATGGATTTCATAAAAAGTATAGGGGATGAGCAGAAAGCGTACTAACAAATAGCTCACTTTAAGTTCTTTATAGCTCCTATGACATCAGAAGACTTTGAATAACATTGAATTTATCAATATTTATCATAATTTAGATGACAATGTCATCAAGGTGAAGATATTCAAAGTTACGTTTTATATAGATGTATACACTATTATTCGAAAGTGTGAAGGTGAGTCTTAAGTAGTTTTAAACAGCACACACACACAAATGTAAATACTTATACACATGTACATTAAATAATGTGTATAAGTATATACATTTGTGTGTGTGTGTATATACTGTTTAAAACTACTTAAGACTCACCTTCATACTTTTGAATAGTGTGTATATATATATATATATATATATATATATATATACACACACACATATATACATATAATAGATATTTATAAACATACACAAACACACATATTGCACATTTATATGTTAGCTAGCAAGGTTTGCTAGCTAGCAAGTTTGGTGCAGGGTTCTTTTCAGCAGGAGGCACTTGATTTAAGTGCTTTTTTGGTTATTTTTGGAGCTTTAAAACAACTATTGGCTTCATTATATGAAAAAGAAAGAAAAAAAAACAGTATGAACTCTCTAAAATGTTCTGTTACTTTCCACAGAATAATCTACGTCCCACAATCTGAAACCACATGAGTTTTGAGCAGAAGAATTTTAAAATCTTTAACAAGCAACTTTTAAGCATTTTCCTGCAGTCCTACCTTCAATGGAGGCGGCGTCCACCATCACTCGCTGCATGAGCACAGGCTCAGAGCCAAAATCAAACACCACGGTCTGCCGAAAGGTTCCAAAGATCTCTGTACTGAAGGAGACCACCACAGTGTAAACGCAGTGGTCCATGCCATTCTGCACCAGGCCGGCGGCGCTCCACTCCTGACAGCCGCCCTCACACATCTCCTGGGGCACCTGGGTGGATGCGTCCCCGGCCGAGACCGCCGTGATTGAGAAATGTGGCCGGTTGGCGTCGTAAAGCAAAGCTATGCGGTGTAGCGTCCGGACCGGCTGTTTGTAACAAAACAAGTCCCTGTTAGAGATTTATTCCTGGAGATTGATTCAAACCATTTTCCAAGATCACTAACAACTTTTAAAGCTTTAAACCTAACATGAAACAGACCCATTTTAATACCCTATGAAAGAAATAGGAAATTCAACGAAACAAACTGCTTTATCAGACATTACATGCAACATGAAATGACATCCAAAATTTTCTGAAGACAGTCGGTTAACTTCAGAAATACAGTGATATAAAAACACCCACACCGGGTTTCGATTTTGAAATGTACAGTGGCTCATGCTTATTCAACGAAGTCAAAGCCTTTTGAAATATGTATTTGTGGTGGTTAGTTCTGATATTGTGCCACAAATAAATCAATGTATGGGGAACACTGCAGTGAATAAAAATCCTACGAATAACATGCACAATAACAATGGGTATGATTTTGCATTGACTTTGATACATCTAATTTGAACACCAATTTGAAGATATTTTCTTCAAACAAACGACCACTCTGTAGCTTGTGAAAAGAGATGACCCGGACCTTGCAGAAGAGTGAGAATGTCCAGGAGTGAGATGATTTCTTGGTGTTGACGGTAATTGAGAGATCTGAGCTGTGCTCCACTGTAACTCCATCCACACAGTCATTCATCTGCAAGACACGACAAACCATTAAATCAATAGACGAGCAGAAACATCTGCAATAGCTCACAAATAACTTCTTCTGACTGTACAGAGCAACAGCATGAGAAAATATCCTTTCTGTAAAAACATTATGCTACGGTGGTGCGAATGGTTGCCAAAGAGTTGCCAAGAGTCTCGCTATCGACCTGTAGTATAACTACATCAATAGTAGACTTCTGAGCAAAATCAACCAAATCTTTTTATTTAACCCAAAACTGAGTTTATTTAATAATTAATTTGTCAAGTTGACTTAATTAATCCTTATATTTATTACATTTCTACTTCAATAGTTTATAAATACTACAGTGGCTGCAATAAAAACTAAATTTGGTTACACTTTATTTAACAAATCATTAACTATAATAACTTCCATATTTGCTGCTTATTAACAGTTAGTAAGGTAGTTGTTAAGTGGTGGTATTAGGTAGGATTAGGGATGTAGAATATGGTCAAGCAGAATATGTGCTTTATAAGTACTAAAAAATAAAATGTAATTAAATTATATCATTAAATAATAGACAACGGGTTATATAAAATGTGAATAACAAATATAATGTATTTAGTAGTGCTGTCAAATGATTAATCTCTGTGCATATTATGTGTGTGTACTGTTTATATTTATTATAAACATAAATACACATATGTATGTATTTTTTTTTAAAACATTCATATAATTTCTATCATTATTATTATTATATTACATGCATATTTTATGTAAACAAAAACTTTTATTTTGAATGTTATTACTCGTTTGAAAGCTCTAATATTTGGCAAAATAATCCTAGTTATTTTTTTTTTTTCAGCTAACAAGCGGACATTGATGTTTTTCATTTCGTCATAAATTTCAAGCTAATTAAAAGTCTCAGTTTTGGTCATTTTGGCCATCCAGAATGTTCAGCCAATACTAAAAATTGATTTCAGTGCATCACTACTTAATTTTTCCTTCAGTAAACTGGTTGAAGCTTATTAGAGAGAAACAAAGCACCTCTCTAGTGAACCGTTAAGATATTCTCTGTCAAGAGGACAGTACCACTCTCTCCGGTGTGAGGGAGTTGATCCATTTCTCGATGAGCGCCTCCATGTAGTTCTCGGTGAAGTGCTTGCCCTCCTGCTGCTGTTTGAGGCGGATGAGTCGGGAGGCGTAGCGCCGTTGCCATTCTGTCAGCTCCTCCTGAGAGTGAGCCGAGGTGCACTGAGCTCCGTACCGACATAGACCCTGCTCTAAAAACCTGACCATAACCAACAGAAACAACACATTACAATCAATTAACAAGAGAGAAATAACACACAGAAAATAACGAGAACACGTTTCTAGATCAATATGGCAGTCTAGAAACAGAACATAATGAGTGCTATTTGCTGTCAGGACTAGTGTACCTTTTACACAATGTGTACTCCTCACTACTAGTGACCCCTCGAGGAGGAGGACGAAACTGCCAGCCTTCCTGAACGTCTGTCCGGAGAACAACCGCAAAGAAAGAAAGAGGAAAGTATGATAGCATGTCAGTGCAAACGCCCAAGCTCACATGAGAGCTAGAATATCAGAGACGAAAATGGATCCTGGATGTATTGTGAAACTCACCCTCGTCGTTCTCTTCGGTCAACTCTGATGCCATTTTACTCCTAACACCCTGCAATTGAGACCACCCTCGTGATTCATACGCAAAAACACACACTATTCCCTAACGTGTCTCTTAGTTAGGCACAAAAGCTGTGGTGAAAGGTACTAGTTCTTGTCATTTGAAAGCAAGGGTTACCTTTTTCACAGAGAAATTAAAACACAAGTGACACTGACTGTGTGTAAAGACTTTAAGCATGAGAAATAAGATGACAATAATAGACAAACTGACCTCAATTTCTGAAAGGAGCCTCTTCAGTCTTGTCATGTCTTTAGTCATGATCCCATTCTGTGACAACCAAAACGCTTCAGTGAATTCAGCAAATTAAAAGGTAAAAAGTGTACAGCGTAAAGTTTACAGCATAACTGTAAAAATGTAGAGCAAAATTGTAAAGCTTACAGAGCTCCTAAAGTTGAAAGCACCATTGTAAAGTTTATGGAGCAATGGTGGATTTTACAGCACAACTGTAAAGCTTACAAAAAAAACTAAAGTTACAAGCAAAATTGTAAACGTTTAGAACTGCAGTTTGAAACACAACTGTAAAATTTCAAAGAAAACTGTAAAGCTTACTGAACTTGAAAGCAAAACTGTCCAATTGTCGTTTAACCGTACAAAATTGTCATTTAAAGCACAAATGCAATGTTTATAGTAAATTGGAAGGTTTTGTGCAAAACTGCAAAGCTTTCAGAGCAAAACTGAAGTTAACAGTGTTTATAACTTTACAATTTAGAATGAAACCGTAAAACTTTACAAAGCACCTTGATACCAAAGTATGATCCTTTTGAACTAAACTGTAGTTTAAGATAGAACAAAAAAGTAAAGAGCTACAGAAAACTTAGCTGAGAGCAAGTATGTACAGTTGAGAACAAAACTAATGTTTACAGCACAAATGTCAAATTTACAGCAAAATTGTAAAGCTTTCAAAGCACCTTAATTATAAGTTTTAAAGCTAAATTTAGGCTCAATTACATTTTGCTCAAAATTAAAGCTTGATTAACTGTAAAAGTGTAAATCTTAAAAGGTTTGGGGAAAATGGAAGCTTATGGCATAACTTAGAATGAAACTATAAAGCTTTATAAAGCACCTAAACTTCAGAGCAAATTTTGATATTTTAAACTAAAACTGTAGTTTATAGCACAACTGTAAAAATTGGAACTAAATATTAAAGGGTTATACTATCGTTTACAGCGTGAATATAAAATTTACAGCACAATTTTACATGTAAAGCTTCTAAAGCACAGGTGAGTTGAGAGGAAAATTGTAGTTTGTAGTCCAGCTGTAAATCTTGCTCAACTGTAAAGTTTACAGAGAACTCAAGTTTAGAGCTAAACTGTGTAAAGGAATTGTGAGTAGGTTTACCAGTGGTTCTCCATAGAGTGCTTTAGAGAGAACGCTGCACACTTCCTGTAAGCTTCCATCCAGCACCATACTCTGAAGTCCTGCCCTGAAACTGCCATCTCCCTTCCCCAGCTCCTCAGCAAACACTACGAGAACAAACACGCCAACACACCCGAGTGATCAAACCAGCCCACGCAAAAAAACAGACATCCCATAATCCTGAGCTGTCTGATGAGAGCCACAGCTCCACTTGAAAGCCTTTTATCAATTTCATAGGTATCGTAAATTTTGATATGATATACTATTCTATGTTTTACCTTGTTTTCATTTTTTTTTATAAATTTAGACTTCTGATATATATATATATACACATACAGTTCAAAATTCTGTCACCATTTACCATACCTGTAGAGTTTCTTTCTAATGTTGGTAACCAAACAGTTGCTGGCAGTTTTTTGTGCTCAAAAGAACAAAGAAACTCATACGGGTTTGAAAGGGTGGAGGGTGACCATTGTTATTTTTGGGTGAACTATATCTTTTAAAAGCTTGCTTACACTGATTCAACCTCAAAGAACTTAACACTACTTTGAGTACTAAAAGTTTGAGGGTTTTTTTTTGTTATCTTACCATGCATGCAGTCTTCATCAGCCTGATCGTAGTCCTTCTGTCGAATCAAAAAAAAGCACAAGTCACGTTACTTACCCACTCTCCTAATCGAAACGATAAGCTATGGGGTGCATAAATAACTAAGAAATTATAGTGAGAATTACACGGGCCTCATTAATTCATACTTAAACGTTAAAAAGCTAAAATGTTCTTAGTTTTTGATAATGACTGAAACAGAGGATCACTAAAGATTTTCTCAGAAAATAAACTTTGAATGCAATCTGCACAACAACAATTTTCTTGAAACCTTTCAACTGAAACACAAACTTCAGCAGATGCTAGTTTTACAGTTATTTGACTCTTGAACCTAGTAATTCACAGACTAACAACTCCGCAATTAAGTTCTTTTTAAATGTAGAACACTGCAGTTGTTGTTTTTTGATGCAAACGTAAAGTAATACACATCACCATCCAAACAGGAATATTATTTTATTTTTTCTTGAGCAACAATGACAGTGAAGTGAAAGTCTGATTGGCAGATGGGTATGTCCTGATCTTCGGGGCAGCTTTGTCACTTACGTCTTCACAAATGCCAAAAAAAAAAGGTAAAAATTTCATAGCACATGAATTGCTGAAACACTTCAGTAATAAATTTAAGGAAACATGCAGCCTCACCAGCTGGAGCCGTGCTGCTATGCGGTAGAGCAGGGCACGCTGTCGGAGGAAGGCCGTGCTGGGGGCCGGGGTCCGGGGCCCCATGGCCAGCAGGGCCTCTGTGCTGTGAGCCACTGCCGCCTCATACTCCTGCCTCACTAATGATCCAATGGCCTCGTCACATGACTTCTGTGGCCTCCTGTCCTCCATGACTCTGGGACAGAGTTTCTGTCATGGGAGATACAAAGGGTTAAACACCTCAAAAATGTTAACAACCCTCCGAGTCTGGACACTTCTATTTTCACAGTTATACGGTGGTCCCATAGTACTTGGACACGTAATTCAAACTTAAATTAGGTGGTGTTTTGGTGAACATAGGTGTAGACGATCAGATTAACTACTGACTGATCTTAAAACATGTCAGTGCCTTTGTTTGGTCTTAAGATGCACACCAGTAATGTTTTTTTTCTAAGGTATGTTTTTAAAAATTACTTGACAGTCCTAAATGAACTATGGCCTAATCGTGGCTTAGGCTAAGCCCTTTCTTTGAAACCGGATCTATATCTATTTCATCATTTTTAAAAAATGAAAACTTGTGAAATCAAATAGGTCTTGCTTGTTATTCAATGCTGTGACATTCAGATGTAAAATGTAACTAATGTGCCCAAATTGTTTTAAATTTGGAATTAAGCTGTCGCTCTAGATTTCCAAAGACAAGAGTATTATTCAAGGAAGAAACAACTAGAAAAGCAGCTGAAGAACTAAATTATCTGAAGAACTAGCTAAATGTGCCGAACACAAAAAATGGCATTTTCACACCGGTTGCACTGGTTTGTGCGAATACTGTTGTAGAGCGGAGTCATTTTTCCTTTTCTGTAATAATGAGGTCACAGCTGTAACGTCCATCTGGGCTGAGTTAGCGGAGGCAGCTGTGAACGCTTTTTCCACATTGTTTTTTTTTTGTTTTGTTTTGGGTTTGAGTGAACGCTCCAAAAATCGTATTCCATGCAACTAAACCAAAAGCCCAACCCACTAAACTAAAAGCAAAATATCATATTTATATTTTATATTATATTGATCACAATATAACCAGACACCAAACCCAGCTCATCTACAATAATACTTCAGTCATGGGCTTAAACTTCCAATACAAATTAAAATGATCTTCTAAACTGTAATGCACAATACAATAACCAGAAATGCCATAAATAAAACAGTTATTGTTACTAATGTACAACCATATGGGAAAATGGCAAACTGAATTTGCCTGCTGCTGGGGTTTTTCTTTTTTTTGGACAATAGTCATCAAAACGTTTTGTAGCTGAGTCTTGACGAATAGGTCTACGTTTATAATAATTAATGCTTATGATTAATTTTTTCTTTAATCTGGGCAAAATGATACTAGCCTCTAAAAATAATTTCAATGCAAAGCATTATACTTCATTACCAGGTTTACTGCAGTAAAAATAACTCGTTGACTTTTGGTGAAGGTATTTATATTACTGGTATTATTATTATTATTATTAATAAATACACTACTTATACTTTTTAAAAAATCTGCACAAAATTAGACTAACCTCTAAAAATAGTTTTAATATAAAGCATTTTATAAAACATGAAAACCAGTATTGTTTTAAGAGGTTGCTACTATTTTACATTAATTACAAGTAATGTAGTCTGAGGTTGCAAGAATGTGCTAATAAACTGAAAACTATCAGCTTTTTACCATTAAAATGAGCATTTTGAAATATCGATTGTGTGTGTGTGTGTATAAAAAAATGTATTTACTGAAAGTTCATGAATTAGTGACTGTCACGCAACAACTCAAAATCAAACGTAAAGTAAATATCTATCAAAACGTTGAAAAAGGCTGCTTACAGAAAGTCAAGGAAATATTCATGTAGTCTCACGTGACAAACATAACTGCATTGTTGATGATATTTGCCTAATGTCTAGTTTCCATGCATAACACACACACCCTGTGCAGAGTCTCTCTCTTCCACACGCACAGGGAATGGGACTGTCACAGATCACACAATAACACACAGTCTTCGCAAAGCAACATCTAATTAACCTCCAGCACACCAAACAAGGCAACAGAGCCTCAGTAAAATATATAAACACTCTATATTTGGATTCCGGGTCAGTTAATAATAGATGTCCCGTCTGAGCGCGAGTGTGCGGCCGCGTCTCAAAAGCTAGCGAGCTGCCTACCCAGACAACACGAGCGGGCATCGCAGACGCCTTCGAGCCGCTCGATTCCAGCGTTCCGTTCGCGCGTTCCACCGGTTCGATCGGAACGCGCGATTCGAACGTTCGAAAAATGCGCTCACGGCGCCTAAACGTGATGTCTAGGAAGGCAGCCCGCTAGGTTTTGAAACACATCCACTGTGTCCATCCAGAAGAACAACAACTGCGTGCGTGCCGCCAAATCAACGCAAATACACACCGAATCACCCATAACGCGCGGTGATACGCTACATATGATTAAAAGACGAGCACAGCGGTTGATAATCACGATTAATCCCGAGAGGGAAAGCTTATGATGTGTGTATGTGGACTGCGATGATCGCTGCTCTCTTGGCCTTGAGTTCCAGCCGCCCCCGGACACGCAGATTCACACGATCCTGCAACATTTACCAAACAATCTGCACCGATTCTCACTAACATACACCCTGCGCTCGTGCATCTGTCCGTGCGCGCGATGAACGGCGCAGATGTGAGGGGAACATCGCAGTTAGACGCGAACACCTTTAGCTGCTAGTCAGGGTAGCGCAGCTGCGATCAGGCCTTTTCATCATCACGTTAATCGTGCAAACGCGCGCCGCGATTTTTCACGTTTTGACGCGCGGAAGACGCGAGCTGACAGCCGTATCTCGATGTCGAGATCGACGGCGGGCAGGGGTGAGGAGGGCGAACGGTGCACCGCACAAAGGTGTTAGAGGAAGTCTGCACTTACCTAGCTTTACTTTCTACGCCATCTTGGATCCACTTGTCAGCCTGTCGCAGTGCATTATGGGTCAAGTTTTTCTGCGCACTGCTTCCTGCCAGCGCAGAACACACACTGCAGGACCCTAGCAATTCAGAGCAGGGGTCTTTTCGCTTTTATTTACAGGGCCCACAAATATTACCTTTCTCTTCCTAAAATATAAAGGAAGAAAAGAGGTTTATGCAGCGTTGTGCAATTACTAATACTTGTCTGTTTCACAAATAAATAATTGAATTCATTAGTAATGGGCTTTTATATGATATATACATAAATAAATACTATGTATTTTATTGACGGTGTGTTTTTTCTGCTCAGTAATATTAGATGTAGCCTACCTCAGACACTTTAGCTTCTTTCTCAGTGAGAGAAAGCTTTTTTATTCAGTTTCAAAAGCCATTCTTGCCAACATGAAAGAAGTTTCTAA
>JAUCMR010000071.1:20306158-20326406 GCA_032357425.1 Enteromius argenteus
GACAAAAGTTTTACATTTTTTGTATTTTTTAATATATATATATATATATATATATATATATATATATATATAATTTTTTTTTTTAAGAGGTCGCTTCTGCTCACCAAACCTGCATTTACTTGATCTAAAATACAGCACTGCTTTTCTATTTGATTATTAAAATATATATATATATATATACATATATAGATTTATATATATTTCTGTGATTTCAGTCTTCAGAATCACACGATCCTTCATAATATTCTGATTTGTTAGATTTGTTAGATTTATTATTATTATTATTATGTTAAAAAAAGCTGAGTAGAAAGGTTTCTTTGATGAATAGAAATGAATAGAAGAACAGCATTTATCTGAAATAGATCATTGAAACATCTGAAATAAATGTCTTTATCATTACTTTTGATCAATTCAATGCATCCTTGCTAAATAAAAGTATTGTTTTCTATCATTTTTATGATTTTGGTAATAAATATATAATGATTTAAATATACTGACTCCAAGCTTTTAATGGTAGTGTGTAATGTTTCAGAAGCTTGTTATTTCAGATAAACGCTGATCTTTGGATCATTCTATTCATCGAAGAATCCTGAAAATGACTCAATTTTAAAAACTGATAATCGTAACAATAAATGTTTTTTGAACAGCAAAGCAGCATGATTTCTGAAGGATCATGTAGTAATAATGCTGAAAATTCAGCTTTGATTACAGGAATGAATTACATTTTAAGATATATTCCAAAAAAAAAGCATAATGTTTTTTAATTGCTGCACTTTTGATCAAAATAAATGCAATAAATAAACACTTTTAAAACAAAAATCTTATTGTTCAAAACTTTTTGACTGGTAGTGTACGGTCACAACATCTGCATTTTATTTGAAAAATATGATCAAAACAGAAATATTGTGACGTATTATAATTAAAAAGTGTTTTATTCGTCTTAATATTGATAAATCGATGGATAGTGTCACAGAAATCAATTTAATATGTGATTTGCAGCTCATAAAACATTTCTGATTATTATTCAAAACTGTTTTGTTACTTTATTAACTAATATTTTCATACTTTTTTCTAGAATTGCTTGATGAATCAGTTTAATGCATCCTCGCTGAATTACAATAAAAAACAAAACTCTAAATCTGTTCTATTCTATCAAATATATCAACAGCAATACCCCAATAATACTATAATACATTTGATATTTCTTAATTCATACTTTTTACACTTTTTTTTATGATACTTTTCATTTCACACATACATTTTTTTAAATATTTACTGATTATTGATATTCATTTGTTTAGTATTTGTCACAGAATCTTATATGTTACAGAGCAGGTTTTGATTTTTCTTAACCATTTGCAAACTCACAAACAAACAAACAGACTCTTTTTCGCTGGGTTTGTTGCTGTGGTTGGTGTGTGATATCGCAGTCAGTAGCGCCGCCAGTCGCTCGAAGGCGGTGTTGTCCGATGAAAAGTCTGCGATGCGTTGCGCCACACCGCCACAGTGTGTCTTTCTCCTCGCAAACTTACCATCCCGCGCTAGCGCAGCGGACACAACGACAGCTAGACAACATCTCTCGTTTCACCGGGCGAGGAAAACAATGCCACTAACTCCAGGTGCACAGAGCTCGCGCTGAGATTTACGCAAACCATCGCTGTATCATCATCTACGCGGAGCGGGGACGGGACAGGTGCACGGAGAGTGCGGGGCTACGTTACAAAGAAGACGAGAGCAAAGACCCGCTTCGTTTTAAAGTTTAAAACCCCATAAACACCGAGAGTCGTCTTCTCTGCTGGATTTCTGGCGCGTTTCCTTGTGCGTAAAAGCGCAGGAGCATCGGCGAATTCCAAGAGTGAATTCATTACAACATCACGAGCTGCTGCGCGCGGGCAAGTGTTTGCTGCGAACAAACGGCAAGAGCAGAAGTGCATTGATATTTTCCATCTTTATATATATGACAACTCGCGATTGCATCCATCACCAGATGGCTGAATTGATTTAGATGATCATTGGCAGTCGATCTAGCGTGGGAATCATAAGGAGAGGACAATGTTGATGAAGGAATACCGGATATGCATGCCACTAACAGTGGAAGAGGTAAGTTCAGTAAGTTTATATTTAGTGATTGTGCTGCTTAAAAATACAAAACGCAGTTAATTCAGTACGTTATGCTAAGTAACTCATTGTAGATGCAAACCAGAGTGGCGCGCTATTTACTCCGCTGACTTTTATCACAGTTAACGTGCCCTAAAATGACATTTTCGTCTATTTAAGTTCAGTTTATTTCAGTTTTATTGTTTGTAACTTTTCCCTTTTTTTTTCTCCCTCTCAGAGAAACATCCATAGTTAAATCCACTTGGTGGTGCTGTGGAACTTTCCGTTCCCGTTACTCTTTGACTGAGTTGTTGTTGTTCATTTAGTGTGATTTTGGCGTTGTTTAAATCCTCTTTTTAAATGGGAAAACAAGATGGTGATGGTTATTTTGATAAACTGTTTATTGCAGTCATCGGATGGGAACGCATTTTTTTAACGAGCCATTTACGCATAATGGAGCAGTGCCAAGTGCATCTCTCACCAAACCAGTGTTTTCGCTCAAATTGGAAACCCCAGCTCGTTCACTCATCGAGATTGATATAATCTTTTATTTTATAACGTAAGTGAAAGATTAGTACTGTTTTGATTACATTACATTGGGTTGTTTGGATCCACAGTAGCCGTATCCTGACGCACACCCTAACAGTATTATGAAAAACAGATATTTAAAATCAGTCTGGATAATCAATCCATGGGAAATAGAACATTAGGAATGTCGGAAAGAACAAATGAAATCAGATTTGGAGTTTAGTGGGTTATAGTCATTGTAAGTGATATGCGCGCTCGTAAAAGTTGACCAAATTCACTTAAACTACACAAGTGCCAAGCATACCTTTTAGAAGGAAAATATGACTTTTTTAGGAATATGTATAGTGACAAGTCTAGTAAATGTGTGTGTATAGATATTAATAGTTGTGTTTTTTGCATTATATTAGGTACATTTATTGACTATAGTGTTTTCATATATATCAGAAACAACACCTCAAAGCTTTTAATGTGATTGAGAACTAATATCCAGACGATTTCTGTTCCCACTAGCTTATAATGTGCACATATGCGCATAAATCTGCATCTCAAATCGACTGACTGAATGTAACTGTAATTGGATGGAATGGATTTGAGAGGAGACTATCAGATCTATCAGCGCTTCTTAAGTACAACACCAGAGTGGCTGCTGTCTTCCCATCATGAGGCTTTGTGCTTTTGCAGCCCATCTGCTGACTGAGACCACAGATGTATTTTGTGTTCAATTAGGCCGCATGTTAAAAAGCATCAACGTTAATATCAGTGCTTAATAAATCTAGGTATCCATCCGTTTGTATACTGTAAACAGAGTAAGCTAAACCCCAAATTAGCATGCCGTGTTTTTTTTCCGTTAACAGGCTTGATTATCATTATAAAACAATTAGCACGTTGTGATGTGTTTGTGTACATGGGTTTGTGTTTTAATAAGAGGGAACAGCCATCTGCAGATGTTATGGATGATTGATTTACCTAGCAACGACTGAGAGGGTTAGTTAAAATCTGTTTGATCAATTAAAGGTCTCATGAGAGGTTACTGAGCTGATAGCGCCATTGCAGGTCATGCTTCCTAGATGACTGTTGCGTCTAACAACCTCATGTTGACTGCCATCAAGACATTTTCTTGGCTCTTGGAAACAAGTGTGAGTCTTGCTTTTGCTGAGTGTTGTATGTGTACAGAGAGTTACCCTCTCTGTATGCATGCGGTGAACAAACATTCATCGGAACATTTATCGTCCTTGAGTGATAAAGACCTCTAAGTCACCTGCCGGACTTAATTCATTATAGATAATCAGTTGTGGAGGGATGCCAGAAAAATGACTGCAGGAGGGAGGTGATAAAATGAAAGTGCTTTTCCTGAGATTTCCTTGAAACCTCTAAAAAGTTTCAGATATCATCTCATGATACGGTTATTTTATTTCGGATTTTGTTTTTGTTTCAGATACCTCGGAAATAAGGTGTGAATCTGTAGATGGTCATTTTTTTTATTTTTGTATTTTTTGTACTGAAAGTAATTTTATTCTTGACTGGTAATGCACTGAAAGTAAAATGTTCTGATTGATAAACCATGATTATTTTTTATAAATTTTTTGTCTTTCAAAAGAGTCGACTGAATCATTAAAACAAGTAGTTTTTAAAACGAGTCCCAAACCTGCCCACTTGTTGGTCTGAATGAAAACGCAAATTCATTCTTTGCCACTAAGTGCCGCTTTAGTAGCGTTAAGATTTAAATGAAATCGACCAATCACCGGAGAAGTTTGGAAAAATGAATCGTTATAAGAAAATACTGTTTTTTTTTGACCTTGCATGTTAACCTGTTGTTTGGGACTCCCAAAATCAAAATATAAACCTTTAATAACCCAGGGGCACTTTAATTTATTTAATCACTTTAATAATTGCTGTTTAGGAGAACACTTTGTGATATTAAAGAGATCTCAATTGATTTTACTTTTACTGTAGTGATCGTTGTCGCTCTAAATGTTTACATTAAAGAATGATACTGTCATTTATACTGACAGCCCATTTTATTCAAAAGCAATTAAATCTCAACTATAAAATAAATACAGTGACATCTTTATTAGATGAGAAATTAAACCGTGGCCAGCTGAAGCTCAGGGGTTTCACAGGTGAAAGGAAATATGCTTTCTTTGCTTTAATTGGACATTTTTTTTCTGTTGAAACTCAAGGTTCTCTAAAAAATAGATTGTAATGACCTTCACTAGACACTGAACAGATGAATCTTTACTTGTCAAAGTCATTTAGAAGCTTGTTAGCGTTGTATCTCTGTTTTGAAAGCATGTACTCCAATTTGGCTTGAAAGAAGACACCTCTATTTTCTAAATGCATGTTATCGATCTTGTTGTGTACAATTCATCCATCCAATCCAAAAGTTCCTTTGGCCTTGTAATTTTGACAGTCTGTCTGCAGTGACCAAAGCAGTTTTAACTAAATCACAATCAACAGAGCCATCGCAGGTTTTTTTTTTTTTCTTTACGTTTGGAAGGGTTGCCATGTTCACTTAGTATGTAAGGATTTTAGGCTTGGCTTATAAAACAATGTTGCATATTTTATGGAGTTATTAAAGTGAGGGGGTGCAGGTCATGATAAATCTTCATCTTATTTTCAATAGAAACATTTGGATTTTTCATGGGAATGCTGTAATTTGTTTGGTGGTGGGGGAATCTGGCAAGATCTGGCAACACTAAGGCAATAATAAGGCTAATGCTCTTTTTTTGAGACAGGTGGCTGTCACTACATATATTTTTCTAGGAGTTGGTATGGTTGAATGTGGTTGTCACTGTGAACAAGATTGAACATTAAGAGGGAACCAAATTTAGCTGCGGTGTGTACTGAGCATAAGAGTGTGAGGGGAAAGAATAGTGAACATCCAGGACAAACAAATGGGACTTTTACATAAAATATTTAAAGATTCAATTCAATTTAAATTACAGTTTGTGTCTTTTAGTTCATGCGTGCTCAGTTCATCTAGTTTACTCCTAAAAAGTATTTAAAAACTTTTTTTTCTCTTAGGAAAATGGAGCAAAATATTCATTCTGCACTGCACTTTTCCCTTAAATGCCATCTTTATTTTATTTACATTGTCATATATTTCCCAAATTGTTTTGGCTTCACTTCTTCAGTGGAACACAAACTGAGATGTTTGGAATAATGCAGCCCGTCAAAAGACAGTCCTGCAGGTTTGGGATGTCACGACAGAAAGGGAAATTTCTGGATTTATTTCTGTGGTGCGGGGGTTCAGCAAACACCGAATGCATCATCATCATGCGCTGTCAGCACCATCCTCCGTTATTTGTGAACTTATTCTTGGCCACAATCTTCGAGATGCTCGTCTGAATCAGTGATGTTGCTCAGAGATGCAAAATAATGCTGTGGCTGTGTTTGGAATAATTTTTTTGTTGTCAAAATAGCGCAAAACAGGAAATATGTTGTCTAAAACGTATGTCTCTTAATTAACTTCTTGTTTATTGAACTGTTGAACTATTGAATGAATAGCTGCTGCTCTCGTTGGTTTTTCCTCGTCGGAGCTACTGCTGGAGCTGCTGCTTGAAATATCCATGTTTTTTTGCCAGTTAACAAAGAAGCGTGTGATTGACCCTTCTGGCTCCCTTCTTCTTCTGTGTGACAAGCGAGTGTCAGAAGCATAAAAAGTTGCGCAGCGCCACCTTGTGTACTGAGGTATTCCTGTTCGTTCATTAAGTGCCGTCGACTCATCGTCACAGAAAATCGTGTGGGGATGAACAGTGAAAAACACTGACAATATTTGTGTGCGATATTCGTCTCGATGTGTACAGGCCTTTATGCACATGACATCGCCGTTTTTTACAAATACACGTTTTTGTAGTTCCCATGGAAACGACTAGGATATCGTTTTCAAAAAACCTGCACTTTGAAAACCAAAAATGTGAAAATGTTGCAGTTTAAGGCCCCCAAAACACCATTGGCATGTAAATGAGGGGCCACAATGCCAAAAAAGGGTGTCATACAAACACCCAGAGAACGAAAAACAGCAAAGCAGTCCTCAGATGTTCATTATGTATGCTACCTGGATGAAGTCATTAACGACAGTCTTATATTGTCAAACCAACTTCAGTAATGGATGGAGTTTTGGGAAACTACAGCTTTGCCTTCCTTGTTTTCTGGTATTTAAGGAGTGAGTTATGTTGCTGTACGGAAAACACATATCGATTCTCAAACAACACTTCATTATTAGACGAGACTAAAAGGTGCTGTCGTTTACTCCACATTGCCAGATTTCATGGTGCTCTTTGTTTTATTTTTGTCTGAAGAGCCTAATGCATTTTTCCTGGGGCCTGATTTTTTAAATATATGTTTTCTGGTCTTTTTACAGTTCAGTTTTCCAGATTGTTGTGGGTTCTGCGTTGTTTCTGTGCAGTTGCTTAGCTGGCTTTTAGCACATTTCTAGGTGGTTGCTATGGTGTCTCAGTCTTTCTCTGTATGTGGCTCATTTCCATTATTTACTCCATAATCCTGTATTCATTCAAATTCAATATAGCTAGTACTGTATGTTCCATCCTGGACTTCTTTCAACAGTAATTTAATGGTATGTTGCAGATTATTAGAATTAGGAGGTCTCTTCCATTGATCAGAAATGTAGTTTCCTGTGAAATGTTTCCTGTGCAAATGTGAATCACTGCATGCATTTGTGCATTTTGAAGCATTTCTAGTGTCAAGATGTGCACACATTTCCACAAATAACAGATCGCAGCAGGTTCTTGCTCCCACCAATCACATTATTATTTTTATGTTTGTGGAAATATAAAACATTTCTTAAGAGAGAAATGTTATAGAAACCTCTTTCAGCCATAAAACCTTATATTTTTGGTATCAACCGTGTCTGGTTTCTAAGCTTTCATCGTTCAAGCATTGCTTTCAAATACCCTGCATGTATTTTTTAAAGCTCAAGCCTTTGTGTTCAGGTTCTGTTCAGTGAAACGTCTTATCAGCATGTTGTTTCTTTTGCAACACATCACAGCTTCAGCTCACAGTAAATGTATTCCAAATTGTTTTAGCAGCTCATAGGTCGAGCTGGAAACATCTAAAGTGAATCTGATCTTAATCCATTACTGCAGGCTGTCAGCAGTGATTCAAAGAGGACCGAGACCTGACAAAACCTGATGCTTTTTTTGTAGTGATGATATTTGCACAGCGGGGCTCAGTGTGTAATGGACTGCTCAGGTCAAATGTAAAAGAATGTACAAGAATGGGTCAGAGGGCTTGATGTTGTTGTTGTTGTGTTTTTTTGTTTTTTCCCAAAGTCTATACCCTTAAAATTAACTCAATTAAGGTCAATAAATCAAATTACTTAAAATTTTAATCTTTAAAAATCCTGCTGTTTAGCTTTTAGTATATTCGCAAATGTCATGTTACATAAATTTGCAAACCAAAATATATCAGAATTTGAGGGAAAAAGCACCTCTAAAGCAATCTCCTACTCTAGAAGCTGTTTTCATGGTTATTAATGTTTGTTTGTGTAATGCAGGGATTCCCAAAGTTTTTTGTTTTTTTCTGCCAAACCTTTTAAAATAAAATATTTAATTAAAATATTTTTGAGGAAGTTAATATTTCAATAATTGAATAATTACAGTTCTTTGATGTCACTTATTGGTCACATTCACACACAGGTAAACAAATAAAATATCCCTTTTTAGTGTTAAAGGCTTTAAATAATTTTTTTATTTTAACTCTCCGCAGTTCTTACACCAAGCCTAGTTTGGGAAAACCTAGTGTAATGCTAGTTAAATGCATTTTATGAATTTGATCTAAAATGTATTTATAAATATATTTTCTTTCTCTTTATTTTTATTATATCAATGTGGCAATGGTAAGTTTAAAACAAGTTTTATTAAAAATCTAATGGTAATGCAATCTAAGAAGATTCTATTACCTAAAGTAACCTAGATTACATTTCTTACTGTAGTTTTTAGCATTTAATGTTTAATCAGTAACAGATTAACTTGTAAGTAATCTGCTCAGCTCTGACTGACAATCACTTCCGAAACACAGATGATAAAGAGAAAAGCACATGATAAATCAAATATCATCACAAGTAGCTTTTCCATTAAGAAGGAAAAAAAACACGTTCATTGTAACACATTTGACTCTAAAATAATGCAACAACATAAAAAATAATCATTATTATTTCCTCAGAAATTTTAGCATGTAAAATATAAAAACCACCTCATGTTATGTCATGTTGACAGCCTACTGCCTTTGAAGCTTTCGTCCATTATAAAAAAATTCAGATCAGGTTAGATTTTCTGCTTTCGATGTTCTGATCTAACGTTAAATCAGTCTCGATCTGAATCAAATGACTCATGACGTGGAAATTAAATCATTACAATTAATAGGCCTACAATGTTTTTATTAAACTGTTATCACGTTAAATACAGTATCCATCATATTAAAAAACATTTCATAAAAACATTTTTTCAACAACAGACGAGGATGTTGGCAGCGTGTGCATTTTGGCAGACTGGATTCTTTCATAAGCCTTGAATTAATTGAACATAAATGTCTTTTTTTGTTTCTGTGTCATCTGTTCATTTTATCGAACTTATTTATATCACTTCATGTAGTGTATTTTACAGCTAGACAAATATCTGTATTCAAAACTTCTGCCTCATTATCCTTTAAAGCTGTATACAGATACTGAAGATCATATCTTTGACTTTTTTTTTTTCTGTTCTATTTGAACTGGCTGTAGCTCTTGAGTCTGCAGTAAATTGAAGGTCAGAGAGGTAGACAGCTGGCTTTTGTTGTATTATGAAAGAGCTCGAGCAGAAGTTAATGTTGAGGCTGTTTGGAGGTCTCGCACACGTTGCTGCTGGGCACGTAGCTGATGGATCCGGTCCCACTCCAGTGTTTTATGTTGGCCCCGATCCGTCACGTTCTCTTAAGTTCCCTTCAGCTGCGGCTGGCCAGCTCCTGGCAGCACAGATCATTCCTCAGTGTTTCCCTGCGAGAAGGGTTTGACCCTGCACCTAGTTTAAGGTCTGCCCACTGGCACCCTGACAGGAACACAAAGGTTACAGATGAAAGTGGGGAACATTAATGGCAGTGCAAAGGCAAATATAGCCTGTCACACAGGGCATGACAAGAAGAAAGCATCTGGATGATCCCTGATGCTTAAAACATGACTGTACTTCACCATCACAGATAACTTTCATCTATCATTTGTCATTGGGTCTGTCTTCTGACGAAAACCAACAGAGGATCAGTAATACCTTCAGATCAGTGATTACTGGTTATGACTAACCAGTTTTATTACAACCTGAATTCTGGAAACGTTTTCTAAATTTGAATAAAATAAAAAATTTAAGGAATTTTGAATCACATGAGGTGATATTTTGTTCGCAGTAGAACATAAATAACATAAATGTTTAAACTGAGAAATTGTACAATTTAATGCAATAACAATGATTTTCTCATATTAATCATTATTATTATTATAAGCATTTAAAATACATTGCTGAAAGGCACAAAAATGATTATTAAATATGATACAATGACTTATTATTATTATTATTATTATGCACCCATCCACAATGTGTGTGAGATGATCATGATTAATATTTCATTATTATTAGCATTATTACCGTGCAAACAGTTCTGGCTGATTTTTAAAATAAGAATTTGTCCACCTGTGATCCAGACATCTTGACATCCTCTGTGAACTCACAGAAGTTTCCTTCACCATCTGCCACAGATTCAGATTCACATCACAAACGGGAGTTGGAGTTGAGATTGGACACAAGCACCCCGAGGCGCAGACTGATTTCATGGAGGTGTGAAGGATTGAGGGCCAAACTGATGTCAGTGGCAGTGATAGAGAAGGCTTGGAGATGATGCTTGCTCTGGTAATGAGGTGCTGTTTGTTTAATGGAGAAACGCCCACAGCACTAGTCATTGCCTAGATTACAGAGCACAGAATATAAAGCACTATATAATATAAATCACGTACATGGTTTGCCACAGTGCAATTCATAATGTAGTGTAGTAATATTTAAAATGCATGCATTTGAAGGTCACTGTGATGAGACAAAAGCTCTGAAACATGCATGTAGTGATTGGAAATAAACCTTGAATAGTCAGATACACACACACACACACACAATAATGTTGAAATGGCAGTCATGTGGAGTATTTAGTAAACACGATCAGTCGGGTGTGTGTCAGTTTATTAGATCCATGCATTCAGTCTTAAAGTGACAGCAGCCTGGTATTTCTGTTTCTGTTTTGCATAAAGGTTCGTGCAGACAGCAAGTTAGTCTCAGTTAAACTTCTCACTGCAAAACTGAAACAATGCAATAGGAACACATAATTCCAAATAATATGTACTTTTTTGAAACTATTTCTGGTTAGACATGAAATGTAAGTTTAAATTCTATATGTAACACATGTAAATTGTGTTTTATATTGACCAGTAATTGTAAAAGGAAGTATGAATATCATGAAGTAAAAATATGTTCAAGTCAGCCTCATATCAGTTTCATTTTTTCTTATAATTATAATTCAATGAGTTTTAACTCCTATCAAATGATAAGAAATCACTTTTTACCATATTTATATAAGTCCACACAGCTAACAAATAATCAAAAGATGAATCCATTATCAAAATAGGGCCAGGGTTATTCAGCTTCAAATAAAACTAAAGCTGAAAAAAAACATTACTAGAATAAAATAATATATTAACAACTTTTTATTTTTGCAATTTGCCAATTACTCAATTTATTTTAGTTTAACTTAATGTACATTTACATTTGCATTTACTCATTTTGCAGATGCTTTTATCCGAAGAGATTTACAGTTGGGTTTAATGTACTGAAATAACTAAAACTAAAACTGAAATAAAATTAATATAAACTGAATAAACATGTATAAAAACACTACTAAAAATTATTAAATAACATAAGAAAGTTACTGAAAGTTGTACTAAAATGAAAATAAATAGGTAAATTATAAAAATAAAAACTGATTCAGCAATTAATAAAAACAATAACAGTATTTGCATTTAAATGTAAACAACATCTAAAATTGATGACTCTGTGCCACTTGATATATTTAAAGTGAAGACATTTATTTTAATTATGTTGACTGTTTTAAAAGTTCTATGATCATATTTTTCACCACGGCTAACTAAACCTGTAGGACTTTTTTTCTCTTGCTGAACACAAAAGAAGATATTTAGAGATATATCCAACCAAACAGTTTCTGGTAGCCATTGACTTCCATTGTATTTTTTCAGGCTCAAAACCAAGGCGTTCAAAAACGCTGCTTACAAACTGCTGAATATTTCATGCAGTTAATAAAAAAGCATGCATATTTCAGACCATACCGGCATGTAAATGAAGACTCAGGCCGACAGGATAGAGAGGGATGTTCCTGTCTTTCACTCTCTTGTCACTTGTCGCCTTTCACTGAAGCTGAACTCTGACATGAAAAGCAACGGATTTCACCAGAAACGCTGTCAAAGGACAGCAACCGTTTCTGAATCACAACACACAACTGTCCCGCTTATAAAGAGGTGTTTGGCAGGACGTTAGCCGAAGGTTATCACACACATCGGAGATGCCGGTGAGTCAGTGTTCTCATACACAAGAGCAGCTAATGAAGTCTTCCAATCAGGAAGCCCCCTGACTCTTAGACACGCTCATCAAATCAGAGCAGCTCTGTCTGTGAGAGAGCTTGCCTTTGTGATTGCCTCTCTTGCCACCACTTTAATGTGTTGATAAAAGCAGCTGGCTTCCTTCAAGGGGATCCCTGGTCTTTGCCGGCTGATGCCATCAGCATTCATTGAGGCGGCTCCTGCTCTTGGTCAAAGCTTTAATTATGAACGGCTTGATTAAGAGAGTCTTTCCACGCATATTTGTAGAAAGCTGAACAGAGACTCAGAGGTGATTTCTTATGTTTGAGTTTATTGTAAGAGATGCACTAATATTACAAGTCTATACTACTTTAATAAATAAATAAATAAACATTTTAGCATGTGTACAGTATGAAAAATATTTATTTTGTTATTTACATAATCACATTTATCTCCTTTGATACATTATTAGTGTTTTTAATATTTACTTTAAGTTAGTGTTTGGGTAAATGAGCAAGAACAATTAAATATGTAATACTGATAAATAAAAAAATGTTTAATATCAATGGATGAACGTAGGTACATCCAGAGTAGGCCTAGTAGTGTTAATTCTGGAGAGTTGTACAAATTTTACAAAATGTTTTTTTTAGAGCTGTCAAAGTTATTGTTAACTTTAATTTGTTATTAGGGTTACAGTTTAACAATTTAAAATCAAATCACTTTAAAACACTGCTTTTTGTGATAGAGTAAAGGTGCTTTACAAAAAATGTAATAAAAAAATAAAACTGAAAGTGTTTCTCTAACAGGTTGAAACCATGCACTCTTATTTAAAATATATTTAAAATATTATTCATTTAAAACTGAATTAATTAATTTTGTCAGCAACATAATCCCCCCCCCCACACACAATACAATACAAAAATTAATTTAAATTTGTGATTAATTACTATATAAACACACACATGCACATATATTTAATAGAAATATGTTTAAATTCTAAATATATGTGTATATATAGTATAAATTATGAATGTAAAGATACATTTGTAAATGCACTTTTATTTTGATGCAATTAATTGTGTAACAGCACTAGAAAATATAATTTTTTTCAGGATTTGAAATTAACTTTTTTTTTACTCATGTGTCAGTTTGTATCAGCCAAAAAAAAACAATTTAGTTTATTTATATAGCACTTTTTATGATACGAAATGTTGAAAAAGGAAATTAAGTTTCTGCAATATGTTTATATATTGTAGAAACTTAATATATTTAACTTATGGCAAAATGTGTTAATTCTGTATATTGTCTGAGGTATCCTCTGGTATCCTCATTAGCCAGGCTGTCAATTCATAAAGTTAGTTATCTGCTTCCTCACAAAGTCAGTGTAATGTGAGTATTGAGTATGGAAGCCTCTCCTCCAATGTCATCAAATCCAGCCAAAAAATATCCAACTTGTTCTACATTGAAATATGGCCTGGAATAGTATTTTTGGTGTAAAATGTCTTCCTTTTATTTTTATTTATCATATTTTGGGGTTTATGGCATTAAACAATTTGAAAGCCCTTTGTCTAAATGAGTAGAAACTTACATTTGCTTTGTGAACAGTAACTTTCATTTCTAGAAACCATTTTGCAGGAAATTCAATATGCTGACACTGTCTTGTCAAAACATTTTCTACAGAGCCACCAGCAGTTTTCCACAAAACAAATGTCTGTCCAAATGTAATGTCGAGCCCTTCCATATGCAGAACAATAATTTAGAGGATTTATGTCTCATTCCCAGCGCACTCAAGGCCTTTGTTTACCCAGAATAATGGGTCGTTAAAGCCGATTACTGCTTCAAGCCTAACTTCAGTTGAACAGACAGTTAATGGAAATGTGGTTTGTTAGAGCACTGTATTCACATGAAGACGCTGACAGAGCTCCATCAGTCAGGTAGCCTCTCAACACAAGGTCAAGTCAGCGCTTCATTTATTGCAGCTTTGTCTACCAGAGCGTACCCGCAGACGCAAGCAACAGATGCCAGAGTAGGCGCAGTGCGGTTTGTGGTGATGACGCCATGCTGACAGCACCACCTGTGCAAGGCCTGTCCTTCAGGAGACTGTGGGATTGTTGAGTCAGGCCTGGGACATCAGTCCAAGAGCTCAGATGGGGAGCACTGTAAAGTCACACCCCTAGACCGATGCCAAAAGCAACAGACGAGAGTTGTGTAAGCTGAGCGTCCGCATAACTTAAATGTCACAGCTCGTCTTGGTATGTGTACTGTACATCAGCTAGTCCTGTAGAACATGGCACAGTGATGAGAAGGGTTTTTGGTTCAGTTTTAAGGCACGATCAGCCAGCAGTGTGATGGGACTAATGATTGAGGAAGCTGATCTATCTATGTCCTGGAGACTGCCGGGTCTGGTGTGATCAAACATTGGCACATGGGTAGTGCACTGTCAGATTTGGTCATTAAAAGATACTAGCTGTCGCATATTCTAGTGAATTGGCTATTGACTTGGAAACGTTCAGTGTGAAACCAACACAATTGAAGCCACTTAAAGGGTTATTCCACCCCAAAATGGAAATGTTGTCATTTATCACTTACCCTTGTGTCATTTCAAACCTATAAAAGCTTAATTCTTCTTCGGAACACAATTTAAGATATTGGATTGGATGAAAACCAGGAGGCTTGTGACCGTCCCATTGACTGCCAAGTCAATAACACAGTCAAGGTCCAGAAAAGTATGAAAGACATCGTTGGAATAGTCCATCTGCCATCTGTGGTTCAACCGTAATGTTATGAAGCTACGAAAATAAGTTTCGTATGGAAAGAAAACAAAAATAATAACTTGTCTCTGAGGCGCCATTTTAGAGAGTATGATAGAGTATCTGCTGGACGCAAAATGCACGCGCTCTTCTCTGTCAGCAGCAATGGAAAGATGTTTTCTACGTGTATTTATGCTTTGATTTGTACATAAACATTGTATCCTTGCATTGCGGCTGACACAGAAGAGCGTACATATAGTTTGCATCCAGCGGATACTCTCTAAATTGGCACTACAGTGTCGAATCGTTGAATGAAGTCACTATTTTTGTTGTTTTTGCATATAAGAAGTATTCTCGTCACTTCATAACATTACGGTTGAACCAATGATGGCAGATGGACTATTCTGACAATGTATTTCGTACTTTTCTGGACATTGACTGTGTTATTTGCCAATCAAATCTTAAATTGTGTTCCGAAAATGAACTAAGCTTTTACGTGTTTGGAATGATCATGCAGGTAAGTGATTAATGCCAAAATTCTCTTGCCCCCTTATTCATGAAATATTTTAGCTAAATTGACTGCTACCGATAGTACTGAACTTTTGGACCAGTTTAATATATTTTATTGTGTTCACCACCTGATACAGTTTTATACTTCGGCAGAGAACAAGCACTTGCTTGAAACTAAGAGCACAGACATCCAGAAAGCTTCAGCCGTTGAACGGGGCTGGTAGTCTGTCGATTGAAGTCAATACTGAGGTGCACAGATCAGGGCAGAGCTGTTCAACGCTTCATCTGTACAGCAGTGTGGTGTGCTGATGTGTGACGAGGAGATAATTGAAATTGATTCATCAGTTGTTCAGAGACAGTAGCGCTGATGACAGGCCACAGACATTCACAGAACACTTGTCTCAGTGAAGGGGGTGTCGACGACCCGATCTGTGACACACAACACTTTTGTTTAGAGATCAGTGAACAATTGCTTTTGCTTCTGCTTTAAAGGCATAGCTCACCCAAAACTTGAGTGAGTGAGTGATTGATAATTTCACATTGCATTACTTGCTCACCATTGGATCCTCTGCGGTGAATGGGTGCCGTCAGAATGAGAGTCCAAACAGCTGATAAAACATCACAATAATCCACATGACAGTCTGTCAGTTGAAGTGAAAAGCTGCTTGTTTATAATAAATAAATCCAATCAATATATTTTTAACTTTAAACTGTTGTTTCCCAGTACTCTATCCATAATATTACTTTCTCCAATGGAAAAGTAAGCTCGCCTGATTCAGGAGAGATATATGCATAGAGTAAGCACCATTTACAAGCAGAAACAGTCCACAACAGTTCTAATCAAACATGTTGGTGGATGTTAATCACAACAACACCTGAGGATGAAGTTTTATAATGGAGGAAGCATTATTATTATGGTTATTGTGTTTTGGCAAGAAGCCTTGGTTTAATGTTAAAAACACCTTGTAGAGGATTTGTTTCTTACAAATATGCTGATTTTTACTTGGCATGACAATAAGAACTGGACTGTTGTGGATTAATTGTGATGTTTTTCTTAGCTGTTTTATCAGGACTCACATTCTGACGGCACCCATTCACACCAGAGCATCCATTGGTAAGCATGGGATGTAATGCTGAACTTCTCTAAACTGTTCCTTTTAAGATGATCTTGTTTTTGTTTTGATGACAACAAAGAAGACTCCTCTCTCATCTAGATATTGCTTTTCACTTTTTTTGTATTTGCGAAAGTAACTAAATTGTCACAGTGTACTTGAATATTGCTATATTTTGTAAACATTGCTTTTAAGGAACTGTATTGCAGTAATGGGAAGACATCTTTATCTGAGAGATATGCAACATTTGAATGATAAAGAGAATTGAAGGGCATAAATGCAAACTGATGGTATTTTTCCATCTATTTGATTTATCTCTCAAGTGCATGCTGAAAGCATTGTTATCATATTACATGCTGCTATAGGATGCAATTTCAGTTAAGCCACAGATTGTTCACAGCATCATCTGTATAGCAGTGCACAGTAGCATTAAACCCCATTGTTAAATGTCACACCTTATGATGCATTAAAAAACATAAGATCATTTACATAATAACATATCATTATACTGAGATGTTATTTAAAATAAAGGCAAAAATACTATTATCGTATAGATTTACCTTATAACGCACTTCCTCATAAAATAATCTAGCGACAATTATAAAACAATAGCGTTTCTCATTTCAGTCTCCTTTTTCAGCAGGAAATGTACACTGACAACCTTCCAAACAGAGCAGTCCTAGATTTCCTGAATGCTTGTTGCACTATATGATAGATTCAGGTTTTAGCCTACAACAACAAAAAGTGTAGCTTAAAATATAAAGCATTTCATTATCACAAAATTGTTCTGCTTTCATGTTAAGTGTTAGAAGTAAATATCAACCACCCACGCTCAAGCTCAGTGGTATGCTGCCAAGCCATATCAATTACGTATTTTTACATTTTTAAAGACATACAGCCAGTCTGCCCACATGCAGAAACTCAGATAATTAACACAGCTTCCCGAAGGAAGCCAATTTAAGCTGCTTTTCATGATGTCTCTATTTAGCTGAGAACACGTTTTATTTTTAAACTGTTTCAAACAGCATTTTCTGAAAATATGAAATAAAACCACTGCACTTAGGGTATTATAAGTGGTTGCTGGGGTTTTGCTATAACCTGTTTTCTGCCAGAAAAAGTCATGCTTTGTATAAATTGTATAAAAAGTTACAAAGAATTAGAGAACTATGTAATACTAAGTCATAATAACTGAGACCAAATTAGATATATGTGATATGTGTGACATAATCATAGCCATAATTAAAAGATAAAAGTTGGAATTTTAACTTAAATTAAAATTTGAGATTGGCAAGTCATCATAAAGACAAACGTTTAAATGTTCTATGTGATCATTTCTGCCTTTTATACCATTATTATGGCTTTTATGAAATCCGACAGCCCAGCATTTGCAGACTGACTCTAACTTCTCCAGACTAGAAATGGAGGCAAAAAATCTGGATAAAAGTCATGCCGCATATTTCAGTCATTAGCTGACATCACTAATAAGAGAATTAGTTGTTGGTACTTGATATCAGTTGATGTAATTAGCCTAATGATAAATGTGGTATTAGCTGAGTAAAAACGATATTACGAGTACTTAATTTGATTGAATATGAAATGTAAAGTGGTAAACTACTTTGGTTGGAGAGCTGAGCATCATGTGTTCAGTGATGCTTCACTGTCACGCTATATTTGTCAGGCTCCTGTGGAAGAGTTGTCTCTTAACAGCATCTGCATTCACATCCAGTGCTCTGTAACACCATCAAATGACTGTTCTGATTAGCGTTGAGTGATTAAGAGAGCACACACACACACACAATTGTTATGTGATGCTAATGTGTGTGCGTAATCAGTGCAAGACAAAGGCCTCATTGAAACTTGTGTAAAGTTTGCAACTTAAAAATGAAAATAGCTCTCCCAATAATTAAAGTTTACTCATCTCAGTTTTTAGGATAAGCATCAATTATTAAGTGATATATCCAACTTTTTCCTCAACGCGAAAGTAAGCCTATGGGTGAAGCTTCCGGTTCGTTAGACACTATAGGTAAAAATGAGTAGAAGAACAACATGTTTGTATTACAAACCAGTGTGCTCATAATTAAGATAAGACATTAAAATAACATAAGACATGCCAATTTTCAATATTAAGCAGCAAAACCAACAGTTTTGTATAGCTAAAAAAAAGCTGGACACGGATGAGTCCGGAAGCTGGACTCATGGAATTTACAAATGGTGGCGCCCATTTTTACGGCAAGAAAAAGGAGGATATATCCAGTATTTTTCTAAACTCTTCAGTCAAGTATATCTGTGAGCACTGCAGTAGTGTAGACAGTGATGAATGGGCATATTAATACATTGAAGTCTTATGACAAGAGCCAATAAATTTTCAATGTGAACATCCCTCTGAATTGACAGAAAGATTTGTTCTGTAAGCATAATGGCCAAATGAAGGTCGTCATAAAAAGAAATTGGGTCAAAACGGAGCAAAAATAGCTAATCCAAATATCTCATACAGTCACATGCTGATAATGCCCCATTAGAGGAATGAAAATGACCCTTACGGCTTACAGGCCTCTCTTAGTGAGGTTTGCTCTGGGTCCATGGCTTAAGTTAGATCAGATCAATTGAGTATCAGAGAACACTTTTGTGGGTGCTAGTATATCTGTAATGGATTTGCTCTGGGACGTTAAGCTTACCGATCAGCATAAGAAGAGAAATATGCAGCTTGAATTTTTGTTAAATCTTTCTTCTAAAAAATGCTATTTGAGTTGTCTAAAATCTTAGTTCTTTAAGCAATTAAGCAATGCTGTAAGATTGTTTTCTCAATTCAGATTTTTTTCTGGAAATTCAGGAGTTTAAATCTCAGGTTTATTTTTTGTTTTTTGTTTGCAACAATTCTTCTTTCGTCTTTGTTTCTCAGAATTTTGAGATATTAAACACCCAATTCTGAGAGAAAAATAAATCGTGAGATATTAACTCGATATTGCGAGTTATTGTTTGTGGTTTTTCACCACCAGATGTTGCCTACCAGCTACATTGACTCACACACTATACAAACTATTTCATGTCACCCCAGACTACAGCTCCCATCATCATTGCACTGGTTACACACACATAGCTGCAACCAGTCAAACACAGACTTCCTCTTTCAGATCGCAGAGTATTGTCTGCGTTTATCACTCTCCTAGCGATAGCAACTTTACGGAGCCATTCAGTGCTTCCTGAGTTTAAGTGTAGTCTGTCGTGTTTATTACTGTTTAACCTGTCGTGATTCTAGTCTGGTTTTGGTGAGTTTGTGTCTCGCAGTCCTGACTTTATATATTTCGCAATCCTGAGTTTGTTTTTCATAGCCCTGCCTTTGTGTGTCACAAACTTGACTCTGTATCTTGCAGTCCTGAGTTTGTGTTGCACAGTTTGCGAGACACAAACTCAGGGTTGTGTGACACAAACTCAAGATTGAAGATATGTAAAGCCAGGATTGCGAGAAACAGTGTAAGGGTTGTGAGACACAAACTCAGGATTGCGAGATATGTTAAGTAAAGTAGCAATCCTGACTTTGTATATCTCACAATCCTGAGTAGGGATGGGTATTGATAAGATTTTTACGATTCCAATTCCATTTTCGATTCTGCTTAACGATTCGATTCTTTATC
>JAUCMR010000071.1:20326506-20346905 GCA_032357425.1 Enteromius argenteus
GAATTTTACCTCATGTCTAACCATCACAGAGACTGTGAGCGCCTGGCCAAAGTCCCTCCTATGTTTGTTCGCGCCGTGCTTACGATTGCTTAAACGTACGCAATGCGCGTGATGACGTCATTCGTCCCCATTGGAATCGTTAATGGAATCGTTTGCAAATTTTGCAAGCGATTCCAAGGAATCGAAACACTGGGAACCGGTTCTCAACAAGAACCGGTTTTCGATACCCATCCCTAATCCTGAGTTTGTGTTTCACAGCTCTTAGTTTGTGCCTCACAATCCCGACTTTGTATTTCGCAATCCTGACTTTATATATCTTTCTATCCTGCGTTTGTGTCTCGCAAACCTGAATTTATATATCTTGCAATCCTGAATTTGTGTCTCACAATCCTTACACTGTTTCTCGCAATCCTGACTTTACATATCTTCAATCCTGAGTTTGTGTCTTGCAATCCTGACTTTATAGATCTCACAATCCTGACTCTGTATCTCACAATCCTGAATTTCTCTGTCGCAATCCTGCCCTTATATATCTTGCAATCCTGAGTTTGTGTTTCACAGCCCTTAGTTTGTGCCTCGCAATCCTGACTATGTATCTCGTAGTCCTGACTTTATAAATCTTTCTATCCTGCATTTGACTTTATATGTCTTGCAATGCTGAGTTTGTGTTTCACAGCACTTAGTTTGTGCCTCACAATCCTGACTCTGTATCTCGCAGTCCTGACTTTATAAATCGTTCTATCCTGCTTTTGTCTCACAATCCTGACTTTATATATCTCGCAATCCTGAGTTTGTGTCTCACAATCCTTACACTGTTTTTCGCAATCCTGACTTTATATATCTTACAATCCTGAGTCTGTATCTCGCAATCCTGACCTTATATATCTTACAATCCTGAGTCTGTATCTCGCAATCCTGACTTAATATATCTTACAATCTTGACTCTGTATCTCGCAATCCTGACTTTATATATCTTACAATCCTGACTCTGTATCTCGCAAACCTGACTTTATATATCTTACAATCCCAAGTCTGTATCTCGCAATCCTGACTTTATATATCTTACAATCCTGAGTCTGTATCTCACAATCCTGACTTTATATATCTTACAATCCTGACTCTGTATCTCGTAATCCTGACTTTATATATCTTACAATCCTGAGTTTGTGTCTCGCTATCCTGACTTTATGTATCTCACAATACTGATTCTGTATTTCGCAATCCTGAGTTTGTCTCGCAATCCTGACGTGTATATTGCAATTGTATATTGAATTAGGGCTGGGTGATATATATCGAATGATATATTATGCGCATCTCATCAGTAAAGCCGGTTCTTTGATTAGCGGTAAATCTCCATCAGCTGTTTTCAAAAGGAACGCCAGCTTATAAACAAAGCCGTAGATCACTGACAAGCTACGCCATTGAATCACCCGCGAAACTCAATGCGTAGCTTGTCAGTGATCTACGGCTCTATTCATAAGCTGGCGCTGCATTTGAAAACAGCTGATGGAGATTTACCGCTAATCGAAGAACCGGCTTTACTGACGAGATGCGCATAATATATCGTTTGATATATATCGCCCAGCCCTATACTGAATTGTGAAAAAAAATTGCCATTACATTTTCTATTTTTTATTTTATTTCAGAAATATTCAAAGCATATGTGCTAGCTGAGCGTTTGGAGTATACTTGGAAAGAAGAGCACAGTATGAGTGTAATATGATAATAACAATAATTACGTCATGCACCCAAGACATGCATTCCCTAGCGTACATGTAAAAACCAAAGTATATGTTGGACTTATGTCTTGTGTCTGTTCTGTTGTTGTGTAGCTATATTATGTTGCTGTTTATGTAAACTGAGAGATGAGTCCTAATGATTGTCTGTGGTAATCGGCATTAAGCCACACATGCTGTCAATAGAGCTTAACTTGCATTTAACCCCAAACATTCCTTTTAAAGATCCGGTTCCTAGCATTAGCATGGAAATAGGTAGCTAAAGCGAGCATGAAACAGCGGAGGGACTTCCACTTTCCATAGTGATTCCACAGATCCTCACCTGTCTCTGGGTTTTCCACACATAGTTTCCATCCAAAGCAAGGGGCTTCCATTGTTTCGCTATATCGAGCTGGAATGTTTAACGGCTGTGTGGAGCTCAGGGTCACATGAAGAAATAAGGCGGTCCGTTCACCTCTCACTCTCGCTGGGAATCTGAGAACACGTTGGAAACGAAATGGGAATGATGCTAGTTATGGCAGCTCAGAGCTATATATACTGTCCCACTGGCTTCCTGACCCGCATGCCAATCTGTCACAGTTTGTGGTTGCTAGGTTATTAAATATATAGATAGGTTGACAGCGCTATTCAGAATAAAAGCGTGTGAACTCTGTGTGTGTGTAAGAACTCTGTGTGTGTTTGGACGAGCTGTAATCTTTTCTAATGCAGCTCAGATCATTATAGCATCAGCTTTTCACCACATTACTTCCCACAGCTCTTTCATCTCCCCGTCACTCATCGTCATGCTCTGAGATTTTCTCGACTTGCCCGGTCAGATTATATTTACTGTATGAAGGAAACTGAACATGTTGACAGAAAAATCCTTTGCTCTGAACCAGGGATCAATATAAATAGCTGCTCCCTCAGGAGCCTGTCATAAACACAGAGCCTTAAAGATTTATTTAAAGAGAACTAGGGCACTGTACTTTAACTTTTTATTACAGTTGATTAATCGCTAAACTTCACTAAAAAATTCAAAAGTACCATTCTCTTAATTATCATACTTTTAAATGATACTTTATATGTGACAATTATGACTTTATGTCTCACAATGTGACCATATATCTCAGTTTCTCATAACTGTAAATACATCTTGCAATTTTGCTTCATATCTTGCAGTTGCAACTCAATTTCTGTTTAATTGCTAAACTAAATATCTTACAAGAGCTATGTTTCCATCCAAAGTTGTGAATTTAACTTATGCGCAAGATTGAAATATTGCATAAAATATTTGTGAATAAAACAGTTTTCCATCCGAGTCAAAATCATAACTTCCTGATAAAATGGTGCTAAATTTTACTAAGAAAAGTAGGAGAAGCCATTAAATATAATAATTACATTAAATAATTACACAAAAATGATAACCACTGATTTCTGTCGTTTCTGTGTCTTCTTTTGGAAGCACAAAGAAAGTAGTTTTACTTTCACAATGAAACCCAGAGCCTCTCCAGAACATGGCGCCCACAGCAACACTATAGCGAGAATAATAGCTTCGCCTTCTTTCTTTGCAGAAACATTCGGGCGGTGTTTGAAAATAACCCACTCTGTGATGTAGAAAAGGGGGGGCATGTTTTAGAGCCATTTTAGGGGGGCTTGGACAAGTCATAACTTTAATAAAGAATATCTCTTTGGTTTTGAAACTTTAGTCTTTGCAACTTTAAGGATCTTATCTATGCACTAACAGCTTGTTACACTCTAGAGAGAAAGGAAAACTTGAAATCGCATCATATGACCCTTTTAATATTGTAATATGATATTATTGTAATATAATAATTTTTAATAAATGACTTGCTTCTCAGGGCGGCAGACCAAAAGCTATAAATGCAGACTTTTTTTTTTAATTTGGCATTTCAGTCATTCAGTCATAAAAGTAACTTTTAAGTAAATTTAGTATTTAGTTAAAAAAAAAATACCATATATTATCATGGCCAGTATTGCCAGATTTAATACAACTACCCTTTTTAAATTATTTATTTTTGTCATAAATCAATGAGGATTTCAATCAGCGTTAAACATAAACATCTAAAGATAAAGCTAAAGGAAAAAACACCCTAGTTTACATACTGAGACTGATGCAAATCTGTATTCAAGTAAATTTAACTTAATTCAGTTTTGCTTAAAAAATGATAAAATGTCCCACAGGGATTGCATAAAATGAATTTACCCAATGAATTGGATTTCCCAACACTACTTAGCATTGCTACATTTAATTAGTTAACTCCCCAACACTCTACAGATGCATAAATATCAGCTTGACATCAGCAAAAATGACATCTGCATCGATTGTTAAAAACTTGAATCAGTCAACTGTTCATTTACTGCATTACTAAAATGAAGCTGCAAACATTTTAATTTGTGGATGCCAACATTACCACAAGCTCTTGAAGGAAGACAGCTCTGCTGTAGGTTATATCACCCTGTGCAGCAATTCACCCTCATCAGGAAACTCCATTGGCCATGAGAATTCATCAGGTATGGCTTATTAACTCACACAGCCAGGGCTTTATGGGAGGAAAAGGGGCTAAAACAAGACTCTGTAGAGCAGGGTTTTAATTTGGGATCTGTATTTCTCTTTCTCTCTCTCACACACACACACACACTGTCTCTCTCAATGTTTTTCACTCTTTCATGATTTATTCAGAGGGAACAGCCCCTATTGAGTCTCTAGTGGCCATCTCTCAATCACTGAAAGAGTGTACGGCCATACGGATGCTGCAAGAGGCTGGAAAAATTAGACATGTGACGGTGGAATGAAACTGAATGATAAGTTTGCGCTTGTGATCATAAATCTGAAGGAAGTTAGCAGACGATGTTGTAATGGATGTGATTGCGTCGTTGGATGCTGAGAGTCACATTTCAGCTCAAGTCATCCCTATAAACACCTTTATTTAAGCACAGTGACATTTCCCAGCACGCACCAGTTCATATTTAGCACATGCATATAGCGCTGGCAGAGCGATGGGGTGAGGGATGATACATGAGCTCTGGCTGTGGGTTATGGGTCATGTGTAAATGGAGGTCTGCTATGCTTGGTCTTTTTCAGTAAGACCGCTGGGGTGAGGAAAAATTGATTTACTGATGCACTGTAATTCTTTCACAAGTTCAAAAAACAGCTCAACTTTAAATTATGCTTCTGTGCTGCGATAATAACTTTATCTGTTACAATGTTTTTTTTTTAAATCAAATAGGTGCAACTCTCATAAATATCACCCATATGTAATGTAATGGTTTTCATAATTGCAACAATTACAATGTGAAATTTCACAGGATCTCACAGTTCAATCTTTTTTTTCCTCATAGTTGCAACTTAATTACAATGTGAAATTACCTTTCATAATATCTCACAACTGCAACTTTATATATCTCAACGTGACTTTATGAGAGACTTAGTTGCAGCTTTTTGACATTATATCTCATGTAATGTTGTTTCTCTTAAAGACAACAAAATGACCATGTGACATTATATTTCATGCTATGGGCCCTATATTTAAACGATCTAAGCATATGGTCTAAAGCGCATGACGCAGGTGCACTGAAGGCATTTCCAAATCCACTTTTGCTAGTATAATGATGGGAAAACGGTCTGCGTTCCTGGCGCATGGTATAAAGGGTTGTGCCTATTCTCTTATTGAGTAACGGGTGTGTTTTTTGGTTAAGAGTGAGTTGTGCTCACGCCATGGCGGATTCACTATTTAAACGGTGGAATTGTAGGGTGCACAGACTCGGATCTGCTCATTCGCGAGCAAATAGGTAGGCTAATTCTGATACGCGCAATTACTATCCATTATGACATGTATGACTTTTTTTATATTTATGTGGCTTACACAATTATATTTATTTACACTGTAATACTTTCAATTTTAATATTCTGCATGTTTGTGTGCTGCTGCGCATCCCTGTGTGTAATAAGCAAAGTGAATGCACGTTGTGGACCCATCCAGAGGCACATTTTCTACTAACACGCTCTTTAAATAAAAAAAAATTGTGCCATTTACTTTAGACTTCAGACCAGGTTTCAACGGGTCTATAGCACAGTTTATTTTAAGTTCTGCAAAATGCACTGCAATGCACCAATAATTGCATAATTGCAACTATATCTCGCAATGTGATTTTATATCTCACAGTTTTGACTTCATTGCAACTTTGTCTAAAAATGTGAAATCAGGCAGCACTAATAGTCTAGTTGGCAATGCGCTGACATGTTACACCTTTGCAATGCAGGCATCCCGGGTTCGAATCCCAGCTCGAGGGCCTTTCCTGACCCCACCCCCATCTCTCTCTCTCTCTCTCTCCCACTTAGTTCCTGTCTCCTGTACTCTGGCCTGTAATAATAAAGGCAAAAAATGCCAAAAAATCTGTGATGTTGTTTCTCATAACTGTAACATTATTACCATATGAAATTGAAATTCATAGTATTTTGCAATTCCAGCTTAGTTTAGAAATATAATTGCGACTATCTTGCAATGTGACTGTAACTCTCAATTGCAACCCAGTTTCTCATAACTGCAACTTAATATCTTCATATTTGACATAAAATCTCATATGATATTGTTTCTCATAATAATTATCATGTATGTGTATATATATATATATATATATATATATATATATACGTTACTATAGTACTTTATATTTCACAACTGCGACTCAGCTTCTCATAATTATAAGTTTATGTTTATGTCTTAAAATATATGATGTTATGTATGTATCTCATAATTTCAACATACAGTTTTTAACCATGTGACATTAAATATGACGTGACATTCCTCATTTAAAACTTTAATTCTAAAAATTTCATTTGAAGAAAGAATAGGTAACACTTATTCACTATTTACTATGATTTTTCCCTCAATAAACTTCTAATTCATTGCTCATTTATAGTTAGCACGATAGTTATTAAGTTTAGGTATTGGTTAGGATTAGGGATGAAGAATAAGATCAATAAGTGTTTAATTACTACTAATGAATGGCTAATATTTTAGTAATATGCGTGCTAAAATAAAGTGTTACAAGTTCTTCTATACTTACATGTGTGCTTCTGACTTGGTTTCTCCAGACTTTTTGTCACATCTTGCAGCTGCGTCACCGTTTCTCAAAATTGTGACTTTATATCTTACTATGTGATGTTATGGGCCTCTCTTTCAAGTTAAATTAATCTGTATCTCACAGACTTTGTTACTTATTTTTATTTTTTGTGTATGAGGCAGACAGTCTTGCATAAACAAAGTGCCATGCTGTTGCGTCACAGCCCTAACAGCTTTGAATATGCAAGTTATGGTAGTACTATAATGTGTTATGATGCAAGCTTACCAAATCAAGAGGTGCCTAATGATTCCCAGGATTATTTTTGGAACAGTTATAGATCAAGATTTGAGCTCCCTTTTTTAAAAAATGTTTATTTGCTGGTTTTAGCTTGTTTAAGCTGGTCTGAATTCCCAGCTCGGTGAATGAAGCTGAACTGGTGAATTTGCGGGAATGTTAAACATACATATACAGTCGGTGCACAAAAACCCACACTCATTCATTCACTCCAGGGGTTTCTATCAAAGAGCCCTCATCCACCCACACTGACCTTTCATACTCACATTCTGTTGTTTATCTGTCCTCTCTTTCCTCTCGGTTTCTCTCATCCATTTAATGAGCCACTTTTGAATCAAATTAGCCTCTCAAAGCAGGTCTGTACCCCCTATACACCTAATGGACTGAACGCATGATATATGGGCTTTGGGTTTGCCGAGAGACTTCTGGGTAGGCTATGTTAGGGCATGTTCAGTTATTCCACCCCTGCTGAAGTCAGAGTATTTCGAGGGCTTTTTCTAAGCAGGGGTTGTGTAATTCAGTGTAATGCAGCACATTAGGTATCTCCCCCCGCTCATATGCATAGCTCAGTTCACTGAGCTGTGTGATTGAATAAGGTTATGAAACGTGGAAAATGGATGTCGGTTGAGGGTAATCCCTTCCTCTGAATCTCTCACTGGGTAAATTTGGGCTAACGGGAATATGAGGTTCGTATGTGAAGCGAATCCTCTTAAGTTGCTCGGTGTGTGTTCAAGCGTCACGACTCTTAAAAGTGTGTAGAACTAGTGCACTAGTGTTTTGTTTCCTTCTGTGCTTTGTGAGGAGTGAGAGCTTATGTTATATTATGCTTTGTATATGGGGGCTCGTCCGGGATGTACTGGACAGTTTGGTCCAATTTGTGGCTAATTTTGATCAAGAACCACCGACATTAACAGAAAGTGATTGTCTGACGAAGATTTGTTTTTTTTAAAAGATAAATCTGAAATCAATTATTCCACATTAATAGATTAGTAAAAATGCAAAATGTATGTTTAGTCTTATCAGGTCACAATAAACTTTAGTATTTTAGTATTTTGATGAACATCTGAATGTAAAAAAACATCCAATGAATGTTAATTAGAGAATTCTTGCATTCGTCATAAAACATGAATTTAAAAGACACATAGGAATACAATTTAATTTCATGCAGACTTTAAACTTCTGGAAGTCATGAAAAGCCTACCTATCAGATTGTAGCCGCTCCTTTTGTTTTAGAATTTTTTTTCATTATTGTCAGTGATTTATTAGATTAAGCAATTCCAATAAATTAGATACTGTATAACAGACAATACATATTGTAATACAGCTGTTTAAATAAGAAAACTACAAATTCCACTACAGCTAATACAATACAATATAAATACTTTGCAATTTATCAAATATTATTATAATAATATTTTACAATCCATTAAATGTATATATTTTTCGTTATTTTCATGGCATTTAAAGTGCCTTTATTGCAGTTTTTTACCCTAATTTGTTTTATGAAACATAATATCCAAAATAGCATATATGCACCTAATGTTCATTTTTGCATTAAATGCTCAGTATTTTAATGCAAAAAGTATAAAATATAAATTACAATAAGAAAAAAAGTATATTTAATGCATCTGAAAGAGTACATAATTCCAGCAGTAGTGCATCATGTTTGAACTCTTCTCTCAGGAATAGTAGGCGCTGCTGGTGAATATATATATATGTGTGCTGTGAATCGCTCTCTCTCTCTCTGTCTGAAGCCTATTAAAGGTGTGAGAGTGTAGGACCCTCCTAAGTGCTACTGACTGTGAGAGTCCAGAGGGAGATCTGTGATGAGCACCTTCCACTGCCTGTCTGTCACAGCTGATAGAAAACAACAGCCCTGAGAGATGTGAGAAACAATAATGCCTCAGACACGCCAAATAACCAGCTAGATCCTTCTCTTCTGTTGTTTTCTGTCCGAAGGATTTTGGGTTGTCTGTGATCCCGACTTATTCTGTTTGTTCTATTTTATATTATATATGTGTGTGTGTGTATTGGTAGTGTCAATAATATACATTTATAATTGTATAATTATCGAGCGATTTCAAGAGAGTAATCATCAATTATGATATTTGTCATAATTGTGCCCTAATGTAAATTTATATACATAATAATATACACAGTACACAGACATGTATTACAAAAATACATGTGTGATTAATCGTGATTAATTGTGACAGCTCACTTTTTGAACTGTAGCATTTATTAGAGCTACAAAACTTTATTATTTATGGCAGAATTCACAACAACAGTATTAAAAACATCAGTTTCATCAGTTGTTAAGCCATTAATAAAGCATCTTGCACCATAAAAGCACTTGTACAAGAACCACAAGAAAGTGTACACACTGGCCCTGAGCCACTGGCCACCCTGATTGTAACGTTCATACGGTAAACTCATTATAAATGCCGATCAGTCAAAGTTCATTTAAGACCCTTCATGTAGTAGTTTATCAACAAATGTCACTGAAAACAGTCATTTTTCATTCCACTCCCGTGAGAACAATGCACCCACGTAGAGTAGCCGAGAACAACGAGATTACGGCATTGTAAGTGGTGTTTTCCACAGAGAGCGAAAGTCAATGAATTCAATCTGACGTTTTAAAATAAACATGCTCCCCGCTGGGCGGCGAGTTGATTCGAGTGCATTGGGCATGCATGCTGTTTGCTGTCTGAGTTAATGACTTCATTAAATTCAGTGTGCAGGGCCACTGAGAGCAGAGGGCGGACCCCTCGATCTCTGAACCGCAACTAAAACATCATCAGAATGCATGTCAGTTGCGGTGGAGCTCCCTGTTTCTCTGATGGAAACCGAGAGCGAGATCACAGCAGAACCTAAGGCCAGAAACATAGTCCCCACAAAATGCTTGAAGCTACACAGTGAGAACATAACTCATAATATAATGTAAGTGTGCATTGTGTTCTCAGTGGTTTAAACCATCTTCTACACTTTTTTCACGCTGTTGGTCACTGATAATCTTCCCCTCCACTGAGTCGTTCCCAGCTGCATTTGAATCACTGATTTATTCATTTATGAACAGTTAATGAGGAATGATTTTAAGGGAGTGATTTGTTAATTTGTCAATTTGTTCAATCACTCTTTTGTTTGACTTGTTTTTCACCAAGCATGTTACTTCTTGGAAAAAATTATTCTATTCATTTAAACTTTATTTTATAAAAAATTTTTGCATACACATTTTTGCACAAAATTAAAAAAATTTTGTAAAAAAAATTAATATTTATATTATATTATTATCATATATATGATTTTACAAAAAAATATTTTAAGTATATTTAATCAGCATATGAGGCTGAAAATTCAGCTTTACCATCACAGGAATAAATTATATTTTAAAATATATTCAAATATAGAACAGTTATTTTCAATTGCAATAATATTTCACAATATTACTATTTGTACAGTATTTTTGATCAAACAAATACAGCTTTTGTGAGCACAAGAGACATAAGAAACATTACAAAACCTTACCAGTAAGAGAAAAAGCCTGCTTAAAACAAAGAAATTAAACAGTTCACTTAATTTTGATGTTGTGATTAACAAATGTGATTTTTGTGAAATATTTGTATTAAATGTACTGTGACACTGTAAAGGCCCGATCACACTAAGCACAATAACTATAAATATAGCGATAAAGATATAGTTCTCAAAATTGTTTTCATTATTAATGAATAGCAGAGTCCACATCATAACAATACAGGCTCAGAGAAACAATATCATAGGAATCATTTTCAGAACATTTCAGGACGATAAGAACATCGACAGCCAATCAGAATCCATCTTGCTGTAACGAGCTTGAGAATTTAAAGTGGCAGACGTGAGTGAACGATATCCGGTGTGGACGCTAATATCTTTATCTTTATAGTTACCGTAATTCAAAATACCACACAGAAAATTCCTTCATATTAGCACACTGCCTGTATCTTTACATGCGTTTCCTAGCGTGAACGATCCACCTTACATAACAAACTACTGTCAGATTCAGAGTCTGTAATGTACGACTTCTCTGAGGAGTCTTGCGCATTCATTGAATATGCATAAATGTGTGCGTGTCAGAGGGGGAATGAAAGGGAAGAAGAAATATTGTGTCTGTCATTTTAGTTCTCTGACACCGACAGTCCCTCCACAGTGTGTGTGCTCTCTGTTTCACTGAGATAAGAGAGAATGAGAAACGACTCTCCGTTATACACACTCCTGTCCTGAATCACGCAGAGCAATCAGTGCCTTCACATGTGGATCGATGCTCTGTCTGTGCTCGTCAATAATATTCGCAAATAACAATGCAAATCAATAGTAATTGATTATAAGGTTAATCAGCGACGGATATGATAAATAAGACATTTAGCCAGATTTGTTTTTTAAAGAATTTAATACTTTTGTTTAGCAAAGATGCGCAAAATTAATCAAAAGTGACAGTAAAGACATATATATTGGTACAAAATAACTTGCTTATCATGAAAAAATGTGTCATGATTTCCTTAAAAATATTAAGCACCGCAACTGTTTTCAACATTGATAATAATAAGGAATTATAAGGAATAATAAGGAACCACGACACATGTAGCAAGATAATATCATTTCACTTCGTGTTTAGGTGTACTGTAGGTCATTTGTATAAATTCATACGAAATTGGCAGAAAATTAAATAAATTGTGAGGTTGTACGAATTTGTAGGAATTAGCCACATTGTAAAATATGTACGAATTGCCGTGAGACCGGGCTGAATCCGTGCAAAATTCATAATAAAGTGCCCCAATTATGCCATTTTTAAGGCTCCTAATGTTGTTTTGGGAGTCTTCTGCATGCAAGGTCCAAAAACTTTTGTTTTCTCAAAATATGCTTTTAATATCGCCATTTTTTTCTAGCGATTCTCAAATGATTCGTTCGAAGCACTTCTAAAATTCAGTCTCTCTAAACCCCTCCCTTCCATGAGCCTACTCTGCTCTGACTGGTCAGATGCCACAGTCTGTTGTGATTGGTCTATCACATACAGCGCTTCGGAAACTATATGCCTATTGCCATAATTCTGTCTTTTGAATGCTTGATGGAAATACAAGCGTCTATTATTTATCATGCTTACAGACTGAGATTCAGTGGAGCCGCTGGTTTTGTGCACTTTCGGATTTACAACTTTGCAGATCGTTTACATTCACATACAGCTACATTACACACTGCATGAAAGACAATATTGGAAATGCCAATATTCAGAACCGGCCTGCTTTTAATAAACCGATTACTATTGCATATCAGTGTGTGTATATCAGAAAAGGGGTTTGATTTATTTTATGATTTCACAGGAGTGAAGAGCACAATGGAGTGAGAATCTGAGGAAAAACAACAAACAAAAACTGCACCGCAGGTTAAAGCAGATGCAACGATAAACAAATAGCTTTTTTTTCTGCTTCTTCTTTTTGAATCAAATCGTTATGGATCATTGAGATCCATTTTAACCCCTGACGGGACACTTATATCACAGTGCCGTCTGGGAGAATTGGATGTGAAGATGTGAAATGAGAATCGGTGTGCTGAAGTCTGCAGTGTGTAGCGTGACCGTATAGTTGACACCCTGAATATCATCGCTCAGTGCGTCTACCTGGGCTCCTGGCAGCGTGATGCAGTTGCTATGTATGGTTGCCACGCAACAAGCTGTTGGTAACTGTACCTTTTAGACTATAATCGTGTGAGATATGGCTCTCTTTAGTATTCGTCTCATTCAGAGTACGTTCTATAGCAGTATTTCCTGACATCCCCCGTGCTGATAAGACCAGCATAGCTTCTTGAGATGCTGGTGTGCTGGCTTCTTCATTGGCATGAAGGGTTAGATCAACCAACAATGAAAATGATGTAGTTTACTGACCCTCATGTTGTTCCAAACCCACATGTGGAACATAAAAGCAAATGGTGAATAAAATGTTCAAAGTAACTTAAAAGTGGTCCAAAGGAACATATGACAAAGCCACAGGCAGGGCCGGATTTATGCACAGGCGTTCTAGGCACGTGCCTATGCTTGCTCGTTCAAGGGGGGCCCAAACACAATGAATATGTAATATGTTTATTATACTATGGGATATCAGTAAAAGAACCAAAACCCCCAAAAGATATTGAGTAAGTAAATATAACGAACAATAGGGTAAAAATGATAAACTATTTCCACGTCTTCCATATTTTTTTATATACTGAAATCACACTTTCTTTCTCCCTCTCTCTCACATTAGTACAGTACAAACATGTACTCGCGTGCACACGGTGAGTGCTGCACTGCACTCTTAAAAATTGTGTCTTGTTAAACCATCTAGAATACATATTACAGCCGTTATATATACAATATATGGCTGTGCAGACTAGTGGCTACAGCTTAGTAAAGTTTTCATTTCTTTAACACATGCAAGTGTTTCTAAAATAAGCTTACATGTCGAAATGTGTAATCTAATATAATGCATGTGAAATACTATGATCTTTCTTTATTCATTGACTGATCTGGGGTGTGGGGACTCTCGTGCTAATTTCTACATTTTCCAGCTCATTTCCCACTAGAAAACTTACGTACAACTGGTTTTTTGCACACCTTGGAATTTCAACTCAATAACAAACACTACATTTTAGCTAACATGATGATTTCCATAGTCGTACATGCAGATGTTCAAGTTGGTTACTTAAGCAGTCTTCATGCATAACAATATTTATTTCCTTTATCATTTTTAAAGACAAAATAACAAAAATTTCAGGGCATGAAAACGCTTTTCCCAGCAGAAAGCATCCTAATTAACTGTAGCAGGCAGAGTCTCCTCCCGCGTTTGAGGAGGCGGGTGTTATTTTCTGAATACAGCATTATTATGTCAAAAACTCATCTCTTTAATTTTAAATGAAACAAATGTAATCCTGTCAGTATTCCCACTTTTTTCCAAATGTAACTGTAATCTGAATACTTTGTTTTTGATGTAAATGTAACGGATTAGTTACTTGATTTTTGTATCCTGATTACTTGTAATCCGTTACTCCCTAACCCTGTATATAAATGTATTTAATATATAAACTTAACCTATTTTTATGAAATATATGCATGCATGTGTTTGCATTTATTATATACATTAGAAATACACACACGTATATTATGTAAAATATATATATAAAGCAAAACCAGTTGAGAACCACTTTAACAAATGATATGTTTTCTTCTAAGGACACGCTGTGATGATGAAAGCACGTATATATGCGAGAAGCGAACATGCTGTTACTTGTGTAATTGCGTTCCTTCCATAGATCCTCTCTCTTTCTCTCAGCACGCACTCTTTCATTAACACTTTTGCTTGCGTCACATTCATGTGCGAACACTTTAATATGGCTCATGTGTCATTCACACCTCCAGCCTTCCAAACACATGAGGGTGTCACTTCAGCACCAGGCACTCTTATGGAGCTGATTTTTTATTAAAACTAACAGATTTACTACTCTTATGTTATGTGACCGTTACACTAAAATCTTAGAAACTTTCCTCATGTCTTTGTGATTTATTTTTTGTTACTTTTAAATGCCTTTTATTTATAGGTGGTGTTGTTTTACCCTTTTTCCAAGACTTGCATTCTTAAAAGTAGGAATGGGTGATAAAATGTAACGATAATTATTGCAATAATTTTCCTCCAAGTTCGATAAATGTTCAGATGAAACAGTGATGACAAACAGGAGAAACTGTGTGCAATGATACAGTTGGAAGGCTTTTCAATTTACGAATCGCCATAATTTACAATGGATTTACTGTATTAATACTAACTGCACCATGGTACTGTGGCAGAAATTTGGGAAAATACTAATAAATATTGTGTGTTATTTATTAAATTATTAATGTAGATGTGAATTAAATGTATTAAAGGAGTAATGAAATATAACTGTAGTATTATTTTTGATTAAGCTATAGCATTTGTGTATTTATACTACTGTTTTTCATACAAATACCTAGAAATCATATAGATGCATTTTTACCATAGTATCGAGGTGCTATATGTATGGTATTAATTGCAGTTATAATGATCTAAATGTATGCTACTACAGAAGACCAATGATTAGGTTTAATCAAACTCAAACAATAGTGGCATATCATGATATAAAAATAAGTTAATAAAGATTTTAAATTTATCGTGATAATTATAGATATCGGCCGATATGAAAAATTTTATCATGACGTTTTTTTTCCCCATATTGCACATAATGCCCTACTTAAAATATGAAAATTTGATATGTAGAGTAATTCAAAGGTAAATATCATTTAGCTCAGTAAGGGTGCTCTACCACAAAAAAAAGTGCTCACGTCTCACTGCATTTAAGATACATACACATAAAATTATATCAAAAACCCTTCACGGCATTGTCATGCCCCTCATATCTCCCCAAATCTCCCCCTAAACCGGTCCGCAAGAATATTTTCTAAACGTATTTGGACTGTTTTGTAAAAAAGTTTGGCGATCCCTGCACTCGAGGATGAATGAAAGAAACTAGTGAAAGTTAAAAGTATGTTTTAAACGAGTTCCTAAAGTTCTCATTTCTAAAAGGCTACAGGGACAAAAGTGCCCATAGCCGAAGAAACACCCATAAGCACACACTCTCGTCCTCCCATATATTCCCCTGACACTCCATTGACCCGTGTTATACGCTGCGTTAGCGCTGAGCCTGCACTCTCTCCAGCAGTGATGGATGAGGTGGAGATAACAACGCAAACCCTCCAATCATTTACCTGACAGTCACTCCACTCGCCCTGGGAAAAGGGCACCTTGCCAGTATCTCCTCTCTCTCAGCTCCTCCCTTGCGTCCCCCTGCGTTCCTGTAACATCCCGCAACGGTCTCTTTCACTCCGCCATCACCACGGGTGCCAATGCTGAATCGCGTGAACAGCACATTGCTCACCCCAGGCTCACGGCAACACTATCAATCACACACACGCACACAGGATGTTGTCTCATAAATACTTCCTCTGTCAAACTCTGCCGGTGGGCTTGAATTTGATGTAATCAACACTCAGGTGGCTAGGATATCCTAAATAATCGCTGCTGTCGATTTCATTTTTTACCCAGAATGCTTTGGGCGAACAACACCATTTTAAGTGGTTGTCAGCCTTTGAAACCCGCTGCTTTGACACTCATATGGAGAAGGTGATTTCTGTAACAACTGAATGGAGATTAAAGCTTCTAAATGGACCGTATTTACTTTCTTTTTACATATTTGGGAGTGAACAGTGATTGTTGACCCAAAAATGAACTCTTTTATCACTTACTCACCCTCGTGTTTTTTTCAAGCATTTATGACTTTTTGATCAATGAGAGACAAAAGGAGATATTTTGAAGATGATGTCAGGTCCAAACAATTCAAAATATCTTCTTTTATGTTCCACAGATGAAAGAGTTTCCAACATTCAAGCAAAGGATTCAAATTCATTCACATTCATTACCAACAATTCAATAAAAAATGAAATGGTTACAAATTCCTATGAAAATATGTTGGAAATGTCACATTATGTATGTATGGTTGCCATCCATCTGTACAATTTGCACAGTGTCCTCCCAACCTTACAAGAAAGCAACTTCCTATGAATTTGTATGATTTGTTTTATACCAAACTTTTTTTAGGTCCTCTACTAGCCTAATAATTATTAGCTAGTATGACCGTGTAACATTTAATCTGTTTAATAGACTGCAAAATGTTTTTTTTTTTTTTTTGCAGTAATGCTTCAGATATGGTACGTCCATAGTATTCTTGATGCTATTTCATGGCCAATCCATACATATTTAATGAGGTGTCTAGTTCTTACAAATTCATACAACCTCAGTGTGTACATACATACGAAATCGTTCATATGAAATCCCACAAATTTGCCACCTCGTAAACTATGTGAGATTTTTCATAAATCATATGATTTAAAACGAACGCTATACTATTGCCAGTGCTAGCAAAAAGCGGGATGGGTGTCAAACTGGATCATGGTCAAGCGATCTGAATTTTCAGGCAATGGACCGGTAAAACTGCACTTGATTTACATGGGTTGCCTGACCCTGGAAAGCAATAGAGAAGCGAGGTAGACACCTGGGGAATGCGTTTGTGTGACAGCCTGTGATGAACATTTTGTAACGTGTCCAGCAATTGCTTACAGTGGCCTTGATCATGGAACATTAAAATGCTATTCATTCTGTACTGTGCTATGTATATTTAATATCATGGCACATCTGCAGCATAAAATAGAGCTCGCTTTGGCTCATGTACAGCGTGTACCTTGCGTGGGTTTATAAGAAACTGTTTTGCTCTTTGTTCTGATTGAGCTTTCTAGAAGAACAGTCGCTGTTTGATTAGCCCCCCTTCATCTGATGCAGACTGCTTAACACTGTTAAATCAATGGTTCACATCTCTCTGGGTAGTTAAGTGTGAGGTATTGGTTTAAAAAGTGTTCTTTCTCCACTGAAAGGAGAGCACAATTATCACCCAGCAATGACTCCGGTAAACAGTGTTTGTTCTGTTTGCTCTAATAACAGAGCCTGAGGTTTTTTTTGGAAAGCTTTTCAATGTCAACTGAATTCATCAGTCATGTGCATTTTTAAAGGCACATTCCTTGCAGTTTAACCCCAACCAGCTCTAACACTCTTGCTTGGAAGTTTCTAGTAATCCTGAAGACCTTGATTAGCTGATTCATGTTGGTTTAATTAGGGTTAGAGCTAAGCTTTACTGGACAGTGACCCTCCAGGAGTGGGATTGGACACCCCAGCCCTAAGAACCATTTTGGTAGTACTTATGGTTGATTGGAATTAAATGTAAGTTATTATTCAGCAAAAATATTGCCTTCTGCCATAGCTCTGAAATCTCATATTCAGTACATTCCCTTCAGGAAGTCCACTGACAGATGGAGTACTTAAAGGTGCTATATATATATATATATATATATATATATATATATATATATATATTTTTTTGGACTTACTGAAGCATAAAAGTACAAAATGAATTGTGAGTACCGTGTTGGGATGTCTGTTTTTGTTCTGGTCTATGTGATTCTGCCCAGTGCCAATTTACCCAACAGCATTTCAACATTCTGGGTTGCCAGTTGGCAGAAAACAACATATTATTGCTAAGGAAGCTTGTTGCCTTCTATTGTCAATTGTGCTCATTACTGTGTCCTCAATCTTGCAACCCACAGGGCCGTCAAGTCTGAGGAGGAAGGGCTCGAAGAAACAACTCTCTCCAATAGGGCTGGGAAATATATTGCATGATATAATTATGCGCATCTCATCAGTAAGCCGGTTCTTTGATTAGCGGTAAATCTTCATCACCTGTTTTCAAATGGAGCGGTAGTTAATACAAAGAGCCTTAGATCACTGACAAGCTACGCAATATCAGGTTCAGTATCGCAAATGAGTCACCTATGTAACTTAATAGGGCTGTGCGATATATATCGTATTATATATTCATGCGCATCTCGTCAGTAAAGCCGGTTCTTTGATTAGCGGTAAATCTCCATCAGCTGTTTTCAAACGGACCGCCAGTTCATTCAAAGAGCCGTAGATCACTGACAAGCTACGCCAATTAATCACTCGCGAAACTGAACGCGATATTGCGTAGTTTGTCACTGATCTACGGCTCTGTGGATTAACTGGCAGTCCGTTTAAAAACAGCTGATGGAGATTTACCGCTAATATATTGTGCAATATATTGCCCAGCCCTACTCTACAAAATTTTGGATTTGGACTGCAGTACTTATTTCAAACTGAGATTCTAATATATTCACATTACAAAAATATATATATTACACAGATCAGCTTTAAAGTGGAATTCACTGCCAGTTATTCATTTTCAGTTGTTTCAGTTCACAAAATGTGCAAAAAACTAAAAATCTATAGATGTTCCTCTTCTGTTCAGTCTGAAAGACATGTTCAAAGGTCAAAGAGAAAAATCTGTTGTGGACAAGCCAGCTACCAGTTTGTTATACAGACAGCTGAAGCACTTGAAGTTGTTCTTGTCAAGAAGATCACCGTTAATTTCCTTTTCTCCATGGGCACAAAATCCCTTAAGCTTTCTAATTAGTAGAGAATGGGCGGAATGTAAATGTGCCTCTGCTGCTCGTGGTTTAATGATATAGTGGAGTCTAAGGAGCATTGTGTAGATAATGGCTCTACAGTCATCTGTTACCATTGCTCGCCCACTCTCAACAGCCTGTTGCCCGAGATACAGTCTTTCACGTTGTCTTCTCAATAGTGTTTTTCTTGACAATACATCATCTGGGAGGGTTTTAAAGCAATTCTAAAGTGTTTGTATTCAAGTGGCTCTGCTTTTTGTGTGTGTGTGTGTGTGTGTGTGTGTGCTGGCACTTTGATGAAAATATCAGAAAGTCAACCGAGGGAAAGTTCTTGTCATAAAAGTTACTTTGTGTTATTCAGTTGAAAATTGAGAACTTATCCACTTATCTGTTAGATCCTGTAGTTATTTGTCAATTGTAGTGGTTTTTTTTGTTTCTTTCTTTTAAATGTACACTTATTCTACCCTCACAGTTCCTCCACTCAGTTATTCAAGATTTGAAACTGTTGTTTTGTCATGACAGGAGTTCAGCTAAAAAAAAAAATACCATGAGGAAAAAACATTAGCTAATGTCATTATTACAATACTGAGAATACAATGTTCATCTGCACTGTATTATAAATGGCACATTTGGATTGAAACAAATCAGAGCTTTTATGGGCAGTGCTGTCAGGTCTGCAGTTTTACTGAGGAAAAACTAATGATTTTTGAGGAAGAGGACCGTAGGAAAAAACATGACTGAACTAGTTTTGGGATGGTTTTGTTTCGCAGACCTGACAGTCATGTTTCTAGGTCAGTACATCTGTCTTGGGTTGTTTCTCCAAGCATATAGTGTAAATCTAAAGATCTGTTATGAAACTCTAGATGATGCAGGCCAACAGGTTCTAACTCTCACCAGGAAAGTCTGTATGCTTTCACACTGCCTTTTTTGAAAGTGAACCAAAAACTGTAAACAAAACCACACTGCTGCTCAGCATTCAAATACTTGCATAGTAATTACTTATCAGTTGCAGCATGCTTCAAAAACCCTCCACTTTCCCCAACACTACATGTCTAGATTTTCTATAGGGTAATTTCATGTATATATGGGGGTTATTTCATATACACTATATTGCCAAAAGTATTCACTCACCCATCCAAATAATCGGAATCAGGTGTTCCAATCACTTCCATGGCCACAGGTGTATAAAATCAAGCACCTAGGCA
>JAUCMR010000071.1:20350086-20362460 GCA_032357425.1 Enteromius argenteus
TGTGTTTCATTAGGGTTGCAACTAAACTGTGCAGGGCTCTGGCCCTCCAGGAATTGAGTTTGACACCCCTGGTGTAGAGTCTTGAAGTTGCTTTGAAACTGCAATTGGAATGTTCAAGCTGTTGATCCCATTCAAGTCCACTATATAGAGAAAAATCCTGGAATGCCACTAGCTTAGCTACATTGCTCAACCAATGGGAGTCAGTATTTTCAGTTCAGTTTGATCCTGCTGAATTTACGCACATTTTTCTGTCTTTGCTTTGTCTATCTCTCTACGGTCACTTTAGGGAAATTTCACCAGCAAAAATTATATGGTCACAGCTCACACAAAACTCATTAAATTAAGAAGCCTTCTGTTAGTTAACATAGCAAACTGAACAAATTGAACCTATTGTGAAATCTGGGGTAATCCTGGCCCTTTTGTGTTGGTTACTATTGAAAATGATTTTGATTTTGGCTATAAAATTTCATGGCTCATTCTGATAGGAATCCGCAAGGTTGGGAATTTTCGTATGATGGCGAAAAAATTACCCAAGCAGTTTTTGCTAACAGTTTTTGCTTGGTTTGTAGACGACTTGACATTATTGACAAGACATTTTTGGGAACTTTGTCTGTGTGACTGTGCCATAATGTGTTGGCTTGTGCTCTAGCACTTTTGGTGCAAACCTGGGTTTGTGTTTTGATGTCAGAGTTTGGATAATATGAATGCTGTTTTCTGAAAGAGTCCGTTTAAAAAGAGTGGTCTGAGGTACGGATGTGAACTCCAGAGTGGTTTGCGTCTGACCCGCTATTGATGACATATGAATTGGACAAACTGTGTTAATATGTTTTCTCACTCAGTTTCCTCACAAGTGTTACTGAAGCGATGCGAGCAGAGAGAACTTATACCTCGCCTTCGGCAGAAATTGGCTCCCGTGTTCTTTTTAGACTTTTATATTTCATTCGTGGCTCACTGTACTGTTATGTTTCTTAGTTTTGCCACAAGGGGCGCTCACATGGACACTAGTTAAACTATTAGCCAACAGCAATACTGCAGTAGCTAGTTAGCGTTGCCATGAAATTAGGCTAATAACATCACTTACTATACGTCATGACCATTTAATCTTAGCTTTTAGTGCATTAGTATAAATGTGTTTTCTGTTAGTTTGTACTGAGGTGACCTGAGGTAGAAGTAAAAGATGTAATCAACAGAGACTTTACAATTTACAATCTTGAATTAGAGATCTTTATAGCTACTTTTTTTTTTTAGATATTATTATGTAGTGTTAAAGGAAAATAAGAAACAGTGTGTAGCTAGTAAGAGATATTCTTTCTCTGGAACACTTCGACCACTAAGATATTCATCTCAACTATGTTTGCAGTGATGTTCATCTTGGTCACACAAAATCAACATCTGGCCGGCCTGAAGGCTTTTAAAAAAGAAGTACGTCATATCTTATCACTGATATACTGTATAAATATAACCGCATGAGCTGCAGGGCTGTGGTCATACTCCGCATGTATGACTGGCTTGATAAGGATCTTTACGTGTCTCCAGCGAGGCAGTTGCTGGGCTGGAGATGCAGGGAGCTGAACAGATGCCCGGGGCCTGTTCTGTTCACACAGATAAGCAGCTGTCACAGCTGTCATACACTCCAAAACTTATGATACTGCTTCCTGTATCAGGGAGAGCATGACCCCGCTCGTGATTGTGAGGCTGTGCTGTGTTTCTGCTGACATCTGCTAGGGTCTAAAACTCATTCCTGTGGACGACCAAGGTCTCTTTAATCTCGCGCTGCTTTGATCTGATTCATTTTGGCTGTTAACAGGAGGAGACAGTTGGGCATGTAGAAGGTGGCTGTACAGTGTATAAATCTGAAATCAGATGTAACGTTTCTGTCAATGATTTCTGCCCTCCAAAACAGTTTGGAAATTTCTTTACACTGTATATTTTTCTATTGCAGAAGTTTTGCTGCATCACTAGAACCTCAGCAATCAGTCAACAGCATGATTTCCAGCGTGACTTATCTTTTATGCAAGTTGAATATGACTGTTTTGTGTCTGTGTCTCTAGTACAGGATTGGTCAGCTGTACATGATCAGCAAGCACAGCCATGAGCAGAGCGAGAGAGGAGAGGGTGTGGAGGTGGTGCAGAACGAGCCCTATGAGGACCCCAACTACGGCTCGGGACAGTTCACTGAGAAGCGCATTTATCTCAACAAGTGAGTAGCAGCTGTTGAGAGTCTCTAGGTGTGTCAGTTTGATGCACTATACACAATATGATCAATTTATTAGTGCTCAATTACTAATAACAACTTTTATTAATGGTGTTAAAAATGTTGCTTAATGTTTTTGTGGAAACTGCTACTTTTTTAGGATTTTCAAATCAACAGACAGTTCAAAAGAACAGCATTTAAATTTTGTGTAACAATAAAAATATTTTGATCATTTTTAATGCATCCTTGCTGAATAAAAGTATACATTTCTATTTAAATCTTATTTAACCCAAACTATTGAAAGACAGAATCATGGTTTCCGCCATAGTTTCACTGAAGATAATTTCTTGAGCAGCAAATCATCATATTAGAATGATTTCTCAAGGATCATGTGACACTGAAGACTGGAGTAATGATGCTGAAAATTCAGCTGCGCGTCACAGGAATAAATTACAAAATTAAAAAAAACAAAATTTACAATATATTTAACTATATTACTGTTTTTACTGTATTTTTTTTATATAAATAAATGCGGCCTTGGTGAGCAGCAGAGACTTCTTTTAAAAGCATGAAAAAAATCGTATTCATTCCAAACTTTTAACCAGCAGTGTATGTTATACATTTAAAATAAAACATTATTTTGTTAACATCACTCATGCAACCAAACCATAATATGCATTATAATGGCGTCAAATCCACTTTGCAAAATGTTAAACATGCATGTCTAACAACAAACTGTTGTTTGCTTTACATGACATTTTATGACATTTAGAGGTTTAGATCTGATAACTGGCAGCTCATTCAAAAAATCGACAGCCCCCTTGAAAGGACCTACTGAACACAGAAGAAATGAGTGCAAAATACGACTTTATAGCGAGTCTCCTTTTACTGCATCAACTCGGCACTTACTCAAGGCTTCTACAGCAAGAATGAGTTCTCTGTTAACATTTCTGAACAGGATTGTACAGGATGACATTTTATGTACTGGTTAAAGTGAGCATAAAATCAAAGTCGACCTTCTTTACACTGTATGAAAAAACTGTTTGGCATGTGCTCGTTTTTATGCTTAAGGCTGCATTAATTTATCAGTTTATGTTGTGTAAAAGGCAAAATGATTCATAGTTTCATAGTAAATGTGCATATTTAACATTTCACTGTTGTTAGATATTTTATTTTTTTCACTGTTTACCTTTAGCCAAATGGATAAAAATAAGGCTCTTTCTTTCATTTTCTCTTTCTGTGTACTATCTGCAAATCTCCCTTTTTCACTGGTCTTTGTAGTCTCTTTTCAAAATGTTTTATAGTACATTGACATTGAGCCTCAGTCGGGGTCAGTGCAGTCCACTGGAGATCTTCAATTCATTCTCACTAAGAGAGCAGTCTCCAAGCGGCTGCTAGTTTAACAAGAATAAGCAAGGGCATGACTAGAGACCCAAACACTTTCCCAAAAATAGCCAGTAAATGGGTTCAGGACACCGTCCCCCAAGACACTGCCCATTCTGGCCACTGATAAATCAATCGCTCATGCAGATGTGTTTTTGGAGAGAGACTTTATTGAACTGAGACATCAGTCCCCCAGGACCAGGCTGATTAAACTGTTCCTCCGTGAGTCATGATTGGCTGAGAGGTGGTCATGACGTCACTGACAACCAGGGCTTTTGGCCATCTGTGAGCGTGTTTAGTGAAGCTATAAATGATTTTAACATATTGTCTTTTGAATCTTTGATGCTTGGTCATTTTCACTAACAATCAATGCATTCGGAGCAGCGGTTCTGCTCTGTGGCTCAAAAAGTCTTTTCAGCTAAATATAATTTCACAGAAGATTGTGACCAGTGTTGCTATTGTTAATTGGACAAAAAAAGTAAAAAAATAAATATTAAATAAAAAACTTTGTTAAACTGGATTAAATTATAGATGTTGCTTGGCAACTAACTGACATAAGTGTATAATGAGGTTCTGAAATGATTAAAACTGTAATAAAAAGACTATGTATATTTATATATGTGTTTATACTGCATATGTATATGTGAAGAGTTAATCATGCTTTTTCATTGTGCTTATTTTAATGTAGAAAGCCTGTAACAAATTATTATAACCTACTGTAAGTGAAAAGAGAAAAATAAATGCTAATTCGAAATATTCATATATACAATAATAGTATGTTAATAATACTAAAATTGCAACAGCTTTTTTACTGTTCTACTTTTTGTACTAGTACCTGCATTTAAAGAGAAAAGCACTTCTGTTCTTAGTATAGATATTTGTGTATATTTTCTATATAGTCTATAGTTTTTATTTAGTCTAACAATGCTATATTCTCTGCTTTATTCTCTTGTTATTTTGTTTCTTATTCTTCTCTAAACTTAACTCAGAGAGCTCTGCACTGGAATTCCAATGTGTATGGACTGTTGGTCAAATGGCAAATAAAAATCTTGAATCTTGAATCTTAACCAGCTGACTACTTTTTTAAAAATAGATTTTTAAACAGACTGTTTCAAATGCAGGTCGTATGTAAACCGATGTTGTTTTTTCTATTCAGAATGCAGTCACTTTTGCTAGCACGTCCACACTAGTTGCTATAGTAACGAGGCAAACTTGCGTAGGTTCACCATGCGTGAGATTTTAGCAATGCATGTCCCGCCCCTGATTGTTGTTCATTAGGATGTCCATTGCAGCTGACAGCAGTTTAAGGAACAGAAGCAGTATAATGCCCAGGTAATGTACCTTAGTTAAAGAAAAAGATGTGGACCTGTGAAAAGAGCGTTGACCGATGAGAATATGTCCATGACTGAAAACTGTTATCTTGCTGACTTCAAGTTCCCTTTAACGAAGGGAAGAGTTTGACTTGCTCTATGATCTTTTATAAACTAAACATGTCCATTAAAACTTTAAATTTGCTTTAACTTTACTCAACTTCAAGCCATGCAGCCAAGCCAGTTTCATGGGAAGAAGTTATAATGCTCTGCAGTGAATGGGTGCCATCAGAATGAGAGTCTAAACAGCATATAAAAACATCACAATAATCACAAACAACTCTAGTCCATCAATTACCATCATGTGAAATTGTTTGTAAGAAGCAAATCCATTATTAAGACACTTTAAATGTTAAACTGACGCTTCTGACCAAAATGTAAGTCTGAATAGAGGACTCTGATTTTGACCAGAAGAGAAAGTTTGAAGTTTGGACTCCTTTAATGATTTTTTTTTTTCTTACAAACAAGCAGCAGTTTGAACACTCATTCTGGCGGCACCCATTCACTGCGGTGGAGCCACTGGTGAACAATTTATGTAATGATAATTATGTCTACATGCTGGCAACAAGGCTATTGGTGCCGGCCTTGGTGAACTATTTTTTTAAGACACATTTAATTCCCGTTGTTATTAGGAACCCCTCACAAAGTATAATGAAAAGAGAGAACGCAAAATTACAAAACTACAGTTGCCTGTTTGTATAAACAGCCTGGTGAGACACATTATTATAGCTACACAAAAGCCAGATATTCAAAAATGTGCTCAATTCCAAACACCTATTAAAAACAAGCTTCTAACCTTTGACCCAGTGTCTGAGTCTCAGACTAAATTTAGTAGGTGTGCTTCAGTAGCTCAGCATTTGCTTTATAAAAAAATGACTCATGTTTTCAGCATTTCAACATTTATGAGTGCCTACAGATGTGTGGGTTACAAACTGCTTCTAGTATTTGTTATGAGCCTAAAAAAAGCCTTTTTTTTTTTTTACAGTAGGATAACTACAGTAGCAGTTGCAACTAACGGATTAAAGAAAAATAATTCCCTCTCAAAACCCCAAATCTGCGTGAACTCTAGATGATAAACTAGAGACTTAAAGGGGATAACAGACGTGATGAGGAGGAGTAGTCAAAGTGGAGCGCACATGAGAACAAAAAAGAAGGAACAGAGAAAATAAGAGAGCGTGTGCGGAGCTTGAGATGTGCGTGGGATGGGAGACGGCTGAGCTCCCGCTTTTATAGGACGTGTATAATTCGAGGTTTGGCTGTGGGAAGCTGTACCTGCGTTTTCGCCCACAGGCCACCTGCTTTTGCACTCGTGCGTGCCATGCCGCTTACACAAGCTGTGGCCGTTGTTCGTGCCCAAATCTAGAACGCAGACATCTTTTGATTCTCTTCAGACAGAAATTGATGAGAAATGGATGGGTTTGTGCATTTTTGGAAGAGTTGGAAACAAAAACAGTCCACCATATAAGTGCAATGTAGTCGGTTTTAGCGTGCGGACATCCTAGTGTTAGTTTAGGCTCATTTCTGGAAATCCATTTGCATTTTAAAAGCCCTCAGGATGAGGTTTGCATCCCTCAGGTTTACATCACAGATGTGCCGAGTCACGCGCTAGCAAAATATGCAAGGCCTGCATAAAACCTTCCTTTATTACTGCTGCTCAGGCTTTTAGGACTGGCACCCATCCCAGTTCCATCCGCTCTGCATCTGGTTTATTTAGGACACAACTGCAGAAGGGCGCGAGAAGAACTCCATTGGCTTATTACATCAAGATGAAAATGCATCATGCTTCCCAAGACAAGTCATTGATTTTATTGGTTTGCCAGTCGCATCTACCCAGCAACAATAAGATTGTTTCCTGTGTGTAATGTTCCTTTTTATTTATTTATTTATTTATTTGGGGACAAGCACATATTAGAATGTGTGTTTCTGTATTGTTGTTGTTGTTGTTTTCCCTTCATATATTGTTTGGACCTCACAAACTATAAAGTGAAGAGTCATCATAAATTAATCCCAAATCTCACCCTATTAAAAATCTGTTACACTTGTATTATAAATAAATGCATTGTTTTTTCACCTTATATCTCATTGGAACCTTTGAAATGCATTAGTTTTGTCAAATCTGAAACTACTCCTGAAATAATTGCCGCTTTATAGGTATTTTTTAAAAAATAATTACATTATATTATTATTAGTACTAGTGCTGTCAAATGATTAATCATGATTACTTGCAACCAAAACAGTTTTTATACATAATATATGTGTGTGTACTGTGTATATTTATTATGTGTGTGTGTGTGTGTGTGTGTGTGTATATATATATACACATATAATACAAACACATGCATGTATATATTTAAGAAAATGTTATGTTTATTATTATATTAAATATTTTTATGTATAATATAAAACATAATAATATAAATATATGTACATGTAAGTGTTTTCAACATATATACTGTAAAAGTGTGTATTTATATATACATAATATAAATTGGTTTTAGGAGAAGTGGTGTTATCGCCCAAAAATATTAATAGAATATTACTTGGATTTTTTTTTTCCACATAAATCAACAATGTCACAAAAGCTATCATTTTAGGCAATAAATTTTGTCTCTAATATGTGACCTGTAAATAAATTGTTAATTTATTATTGAAAATTTTGATTCTGTATAAGTATGCACTATTAGTAGTTATCATTTATTTATTATTAATATTTTAATATTGGTAGTATTAGTATAGTATTATTCATTTTCTACATTACTATTTAAAACTTTGGGGTCAGTCAAGAAGGCTCTTATACTAATTAAGGCAGCGTTTATTAAAATGTAATTTGAATCATTACTCCAGGCTTCAGTGTCACATGATCCTTCAGAAATCATTTTAATGTGTTGATCTGAAGCTCAAGAAAAATTTGAAATTTTCAATGTAGAAAATAGTTGTGTTGCTTTAATATTTCTTTGTGAAAAATGCTTATCAGGAAACTTTAGAACTAAGTTCTTTATAAAAATATTTTGTAACAATGTTAAATTATTGTAATTTTTGATCACTTTAATGCATTCTTGCTATCTTTTTTTAAAGAAAAGTAAAATATCTGAACTTATTTGACAGATTCAGTCCCAAGCAAACATTAGTATACTCTAGGCTGAATCACTGAGGCATGGCGGATGTCAATGTCTCCAGTGACTGATACGCTGCTTCTGAGCTGTCTGTTAGTAGTCAAACTCACATTCACAGTCATCTATTAGGACTCTGAGTGACTGATTGAAGAGCGTTTTTGCAGCTGCTCTTAAAGAGAATGAGTTTTGGCAGCGATTAAGGAAACCTGATCTCAGATGAGAATGAAAGAGCATCTTCCTCCCTGAGCGGCCATCAGCACTTCCTCGCTGCAGCTATTAGTCTGTCATTACTACTGTTATTACAGCCGGGGGACGGGGCGATTGGCACAGTGAGCTGGCATTTTACACTTTCTTCTCAATACTTCTCCTTCCTTTTTCTGTCTCTTTCAGCAAGCTGCCCAGCTGGGCCAAAGCTGTGGTGCCCAAAATCTTCTATGTGACGGAGAAAGCGTGGAATTATTATCCCTACACCATTACCGGTAACTACACAGCTTCTTACTTGCAGGCATACAGTGCCATTGTAATTGCTTAAAGAAATAGTTCACCCCAAAATAAAAATGGCTGAATATGTGCTCTCCCTCAAGCTATCAAAGATTTATATGAGTTTGTTTCCTCACAGAACAGATTTGGGGAAATGTAGCATTACATCACTTGCTCACCAATGGATCTTTTGCAGTGAATGGGTGCCGTCAAAATGAGAGTCCAAACTGTTTCAAAATTTGACAGCAAAATTGACCAGCATATTTGTTTAGGACTGTTTTCTCTTCTAAGTGGTGCATATTTCTCACCTGACGACATTTGACGAAATTAAGGACCGTATTTTTCCAGAAACAGAAATTAAAAAATGTTGTAATTATGGATTTGGAGTCATGTAGAGTACTTGAGGACATTTTTATCAGCTGTCTGGACTCTCATTCTGACGGCACCCATTCACTGAAGAGGATACATTGTTGAGCAAGTGATGTAAAGATAAATTACTATAAATCTGTTCTGATGAAGAAACAAACTCAACTATATGTCGGATGATCTGAGGGTTGGTATATAATCAGCAAACTTTCGTTTTTGGGTGAAATGTTTCTTTTACATATGTCTTGTGATACTGTGGCAGTAGCATACTTTCTTTGTCTAAACACTAATAGGACAACAAAGTGTACTCTATTTTTGGAAAGTGCCTGTTCATTGCTACTATGAATAGGTTTGATAGTCAACACAGACTTTAGACAATAAGTCAGTTGTTATTTATAAAATGCTGGAATATTTCTGCTGTTATTTCACAGTTTTTCTGTCTCTGCTCACTGTAGAATATCTCTGTTATGACGTAACGAACATCTATGAGCTACTTCTGTACAATTACATCTCTAAATTTCAAATAACAATTTGTGAACAAAAGAAATAATGTATGCTTTAAAAGAATTTAAGTTCTTTAAAAAATTCAAGCAGAACTAAAATAAGCACCATGAGTAAATAATGACAGATTTTTAATTCATATTTTCATTATTCCTTGAAGGATGTTATTTGAACAGATGGATGTACAGTCTGAATCTTAAATGCGACAAATGACATTCTTCAGGAGCATCTTTTTGACATACTGAATCACAGCAATTACTGAGCAAATGCTTTAGAAATGACACTAAATGAAAGGGAATGCATGAACAAGTCAGAGATGTGTGTTTGTATGTGCATGATAAACCACACACACACAGAGAACAGAAGAACTTCAATTCCCTGAAGAACTGGGGGTCTTTTTGTGATTGAATGCTTGATGGCTTCAAGACTGCCATGTGCTTATAGCCATGACCTTTAACATAAAGTGTCTCTCTCTCTTTCTCTTTCTGTCTCTCTTCCCATCATCATCTCGATCCATCTCCTCCCTTGCCATCGCCTCAGAGTATACAGTGAGTATGGCTTCTTTTTTTTTTTATTTATCCGTGTTCTTGAAACTCAAAACCAAAATGTCAATGAATATGCTAAGCAATGCACTCACTTCATTAAAACATTACATTTTAATAGACAGTATATAGTTGGGACAATATACTACCGATACTGTAAAAGGACATTTTTTAAGCATCAGCTTGATACTGAAGTACCACTTTGGCACCTTTGGCATTTATAATAGCTCATGCTCTTGGTTAGCATAATAGGTTCATTGTTTTTATGATTATTAGAGGCGTAGCAGTTCAGTGCTTATAATGTTTAACACAGCCATATACTCTGATCTCCCACAATGCACTGACATTTATTGAACTGTAAATGCTGGGTCATTATTGTTTGTTTATGTGTGCTTTTGTAGCAAAATATATATTTGGTACTAAGCCATGAAACATACTTTACACAAGTAGTGCACAAACAATAGAACCTAATGTTCTGCTGATTATCAAAACAACATTGCCATTTAAAAGTTTTTTAAAATAACAAACATTTTTTTTGAAAGAAAGAAATTAGCACTTTTATTCAACAAAGACACATTATTTGCTCAAAAGTGTTAAAATTCTGTTTTAAATAAATGCTGTTCTTTTCTATTCTATTCACCAAACAGTTTAAAAAAAAAATCATCATATTAGAAAGATTTCTGAAGAATCATGTGACACTAAAGACTGGAGTAATGATGATAAAAATCCAAATTTGCATCACAGTAATAAATACATTTTTTTATTTATATTCTAACAGAAAACAGTTATTTTACATTGTAATAATATTTCTTAATATTACCGTTTTACTGTATTTTAATTCAATAAATGCAGCCTAGATGAGAGGCTTCTTTTAAAACATCTTACTATTCTCAAACTGTTGTACCGTAGCGTGTTTTTAAAGTGGCAATATTTATTAGCGTGTTATGATGTTGAGGCTTAACTTGCTAAAATCAAATTCAGTGTTGAGTCGAGTATCCTGTGTGTTTCACTTGAAAAGCTACATTTTGTTACAGAGTGTGGCGCTCGCAATCACTCATCATTTCTATTTCAGGTTCTGTTTCAATTATCTCGTCTATGTAGGCAGTTCACATCAAGCTCACTAGGATTTGGAACAGAGCTACGGTCTCTGGAAGCCGATTCCTCTTAACCACCAACCATGTTGCTATCCCAGAATGCACTGTTCTTGTTTTCCCTTGCTGTGCTGCAATATAATTAGAGTGTATTGGAAAAGCAGGCGGACCAGGTGTCTTCAAGCTCCTTGGAGACCATATTAGGTTTCATGGAAAACCTTGTGCTTATTCGAAAGAGCAATATACATTTTAACACCTTATGAATATATTGAAGGTCTAAGGTTTTGGGACCTTAAGGGCCATTCACACAGAACGCAGTTTTACATTTAAAAATATGAGGTGTGGAATGAAAAAGCATGTTTTTGAAAAATCAAACCTGATTCAATATTTTTATTTGACGGACAAAAGTTTTGGAGGCAGGGTATAAACGTGATTGACACAGCATGAGGTCATAATCCGATTACATTTTTTTAATTTGTTTTATTTTAAGAAACAAGCAAACTCAGCACAGGTGACAGAAAGCAATGCAAAAGTAAGATAATGCATTACTTTCTATTAAAAAAAACAAAGTAACACAAAAAGCTACTTTTTTTTTGAGAAAAACAATATTGTATTCATTACTTTTAGAAGTAACTTTCCCCGTCAATGGGTACATGCTGTACAAAATGTGCTTTAGTTTCAGCTACATCTATCCAATTGTTGTTTCTATATGCATTCGCACTTAAAAATAGACAGATAAATTATTATTATTAGTATTATTATTATTGTTATAAAGGCCTAAATTCAAGATTATGTATATAAATAGTAAAAATAAATAAATAAATAATAGTTGTTGTTGTTGTTGTTATTTAGGTCTAAATTCTATTTATGTATCTAAATAGTACATAAATAAATTAATTAAATAGCTGTTGTTGTTGTTAAAACTAGATAAAATAATAATAAAAAAAATAATAATTATTATATAGGCCTAAAAAAGATTATGTATCTAAATAGTAAATAAAATAAATGAATAATAATAATAATAATAATTATTATTATTATTATTATTATTATTATTATTATTATTATTATTATCATAATCTTATAGGCTTAAGTTTAAGATTATGAATCTAATAAAATATACTGTTGTTGTTGTTATTGTTATTATTATAGGCCTAAATTCAAAATTACGTATCTGAATTGCATATAAAATTTCGGTAACACTTTGCGGTAAGGGTACATGAATTACTATGAAATCATGCATAAATTAATGCATTAATGCCTTACTTCATGCAGTAATATCTCATGAATTATCAGGAACTAACATGAGTTCAGAGTCTTTCATTCATGACTTC
>JAUCMR010000071.1:20362560-20378772 GCA_032357425.1 Enteromius argenteus
GAAGTAAGGCATAATTCATGCATTAATTTATGCATGATTTCATAGTAATTCATGTACCCTTACCGCAAAGTGTTACCGAAATTTCAGTCAATTCAGATTAAACCCAAGTTTATTAGTTTATGTTAAAAGTGTGTTCAGTCCAAATGGATGGAAATTTTATATGCAATTCAGATGCATAAATCTTAAGTGAATGTTTTTGAGAATAAAAAGGAAACTGATGAAAGTCAACAGCAGCAACATGACGGGTTGGTTTAAATGAGCGGTGGAGATGGGTGGAGGATTAAGGCTTAGCTTAAGCTGGCCGACAGTCAGTGGATCTTGGAGTGGCTCTGCGTGCCGTATCTGTACCTAAAGATGAATGAGAGAGCTCTTCATCGGAATACCATTATCATAATCAACCATATGACAGAAACAACAGGATACAAACTGCTCAAATGAGAGCAGGCGAAGACGAGAAAAGCCCAAAGGATGTAAAAATGGGCACAAAATGGAAACAGCTACATGTAAATTTGTGACAGTCACTTCTTTAACTCCAGGCTGATTAAGCAGCATTGAAATTTACTCATTTATTGGCTGAATGATTATGTAGACAATATATATTTATATATGCATGTCTTACATAAGTTTTTATTGTCCTTGTGCTAAGGAAATCACAGTCAACATATCAAAGTTTAAAACTTTTATTTTATTCGATGCTAATTTAATTGAGTGCAACAGCAGAGCTCAGCAAGTACAAATCCCATTCATTTTCTTCATAGAGATATTGATTTTTAAACCTTTTAAAACATTCCTGCCATGAGCACAGAGATTAATTCATGCTTGTGTTCAAGCCACAGTAAACAACATTTCAAAATAATAAAAAAGTATGCAGTTCCCAGTGAAAAACTACATTACCCATAATTCTGAAGAGAGATTCACCAATCAAAGAAATCACTGTTATCATGTGATCAACTTGCACTCTCAAAGTACTAGTATTTTTAAACGTATCATTAAAAAAGCTCAGCCTCTATAATGTTCCATCATTTCTGATTCACTTATATCATTGACAGTGCTTTATGGCGTGAGTACTTAATTCCCTCATACACAGTGTTGCAATGATCTTTTTCTAAATTTCTATAATACTTTTTTGTTTGAGATCAAAGTTGCATGTTGTCTTGGAGCTGGCTGGTTTGGATCAAGTCTTACAAGACTTTTTTGAAGAATCTTTTAATATCTCTGTGGAGAAAATGAATGAGGAAAAATACTGCTGGCACCCAGGCTGCAGAAAATGTGGGTGTTCACTGCTCTGTATTGCCAAAATAGACACTTACCATATATTCCCTCTACACTAATTTCATTTTATTTGGATTACATCCATAGTACAGATATGTAATGGGTAAATAAACTTCTTATTCTGTAAACCGTTATTATTGGAGTCTCTGTGATGTCCTGTAATGTATGTGTGCTGAGAATACAGTGGACTAAAGTACAAAACAGAGCAAACTGATTATACACGAAAGTAGAATTTGTACATTTAAACACTAGAGGCAGTAAAACTCTGACATCTTTTATTCATTTTCACACAAATTTGCAGAGTTTCGAAAAATAAAGCGTAATTTTCGCACAGTTACTTGAAGAGTATCATGTTACTTCAAAACAATATTAATATGCTGGGATATTTGAAAACTGATGTTTTTGAACATTAGCGTCACACACAGCTTCATATCTATGGGTTTTTATAGACAGTAGGTTTGTTCAGTAGCTCAAATGTACTTGATCAGATGTACATAAAACGCAAAGACGCGGATCAAATTTTGTGTTCAATTTGTTTTGCATTTGTTAACACTATCAGGTAGGTTTAGGGTTAGATTTGGTGTAGGGCATATTTCCAACATAATAGAGCATTACTTTTAGAAACAGTCCACAGTTACATACCTATATCAACATAATAAAAATGTGCCAGGGGTTCACGTATTGAACCTGTTTCTCTTTGAAACTGTGGCGAAACGTGCAGTAAGGTACATAAAAATGGTGTTGCACAAAACGATTCAGAGTCGTAACTCAACAATGCCTTGCAGGTTTGATTGGCTCTTCTTCTCTTCTCCTTGATCCCTCGCCCTTCCCCCCACTGCTCCAGCATTTCCTCCAGCTTTACGTAACTCAGCCTTTATTGATCTCCATAGCGATTGCGGGAGCAGTACTTAATCTAATCAGGCAGCAGTGTGTTGGGTCTCAGAGGGGCTACAGCTTCAGGACGTGCGGGGAGGAGAGAGGAGGAGGACAGGGAGGCTGTAAATCCAGTGAGGCAGAAAAAGAGCTCATCATTACAGCAGAATGCCAGGCTCATAAAACACAATCACACTGAAGCGCATTGCCCTGCAGTGCGCCAGATCTACTGAGAGCATGCAAGCAGTGTGTTCATGAATGAGGCTTTGACCCTTCTTGATAGATGTCTAAAATTAGTCACCGGACTAAATAGAATTAACCGTTGCCTAAACTATTTTTCCCTAATTGTCTGTTGATTGATTATATGAAGTATTTACATACTTAGGCCAGGTTTCATAGCCTAAAACAGAATTGGGCCATAGTTTAATTAGGACATTTAAGTAATTTTATAAACATGCCTTAGAAAAAAGCATAACTGGTGTGCATCTTAATACAAAACAAAGTCACTGACATGTTTTAAGATGAATCAGTGTAAGTTTCTTTTAGTTGAAACAGCTCAGATTTGCATTTTAGTCTAGGACCAGGCTTAAGCCTTATCTGTGAAACCACGGGTTAAAGGAATAGTTCATTGAAAAGTGAACACTTGTTGAAAATGTACTCAACCTCAGGCCATTCATATAGGTGAGTGCGGGAGAAATGTAGCATTACATCACTTGCTCACCAATGGATCCTCTGCAGTGAATGGGTGCCGTCAAAGTGAGAGCAAACAGCTGATAAAAACATCACAATAACATAAAAAGGCTGCATGTTTATAATGAACAAATCCATCATTAAGATGTTTTTAACTTTAAACCTTTGCTTTGAGTCCTCTCTCCGCAATATTGCTCTCTTCAGTGAAAAAGTTTTCTTAATCAGGAGAGAAATATGTGCAGATCAAGCACCATTTACAAGCAAAAACTATTTTAAACACATGTTGGTGGATTTTGGCGAGAGAGGGCAATAGGGATGGACTGGAGGAAGCATAATTATAGATTACAGACTTATTATGGCCATACGCCACAATTCAAAGTTAAAAATGTCTTAATGATGGAACTTTTGACTTCACAAGACATTAATAGATGGACTGGAGTGGTGTGAATTACTTGTGGATTATTGTGATGTTTTTATAAGATGTTTGGACTCTCATTCTGACGGCACCCATTCACTGAAGAGGATCCACTGATGAGCAAGTGAAATTTCTCTAAATCTGTTGCCATAAATAAACAAACCTATCTCCATCTTGGACAGCCTAATGGTAGGAACATTTTCCACAGTTTTATTTTTTATTTTTTTGGGTACACAACACAACAATTTATGAAGGACAATATGTTAAACAGCTTGTCAAACCAAATGTCATGTTTTATACAAAAAAACAGGTAGTAATCTTTGTTTGGTTCAAAATAAAACAATAGATGCACTCATGAAAATGAAGACAAATATATTATGTGGTTGTCAAATGTTAGTGCATTAAGTTGATTGTCATTAATGTGATTGTCTGCTTCCTCTGCTGTGTGAATTATTTTGTGTGCAGATTACACTTGATTTGATTTGTTTTTGAGAATCCAGATACTTTCTAGGGTGGCTGTTTTTGCCTAATTTAACTCATTTTTGACACACTTATCTTTTTTTCTCTTCTTTAGTGCTCTTTCCTGCCAAAGTTCTCCATCCATGTTGAGACAAAATATGAAGACAACAAAGGCGTCAATGATAATGTAAGTATGCTGAACGCAGTGTAAAAATGCATGATTTCATCTTTTCTCAATCATCTTTCATCTAAATCTTTTCTCTAATTTGAAAACTATTGAGTGTGTGGAATGAGAGAAATGATGGATAAAACTAACAACTAGAAAGCCTAGTACAGTCTCAGAAACAATTTGTAGCGTCACTAGATTTAATGTTCTTATAAAACTTTATGGAGGTTTTGGTCTTCCCCTGTTTATTTATTACTTTGATTAAACATTCATTCATTATTAAAGGACTAGTTCACACAGAAATGAGAAAATGCTGAAACTTCACCCTCTGGCCATCCAAGATACATGTGTTGGTTTTTTTTATGGGAGCAGATTGGAGAAATGTAGCATATCAAGCACCAATAACAAGTGAAAAACAGTCCAGAATTTTTTTACATTGTTTTTTTGTATGTTGCTGGATTTTGATGTGGGAGGACAACGGGAAATGGACTTGTTCACTGGGAAAAAAAAAAAAAACTTATTATGAGTTATTGACTTGTTTTAAATTTTAAATTTGTCTCTTAGAACATTTTCACAACCTTTTAATTCTGAAGGTGTGTGAATTATGTTTTTATCATCTGTTTGGACTCCCATTCTGACGGCACCCATTCACTGCAGAGCATTCACCGGTGCGCAAGTGACATAATGCTAAATTTCTCCAAATCCAATTCGAAGAAGAAATAAATTTATGGTCTGAGGGTACATTTTCAACAATTTGTGATTTTTATTGGTTAACTAAATGTTTATCATCAGTTAATCACCTGGATTTCGAGCTATTCTGATAAACAATTTCATGGAAGAAAGAATCTGAAGAATTTCAGTATCTGTAGCTGATCTCTATCGTTACTATTTACTAGAATGTTTTCAGAGGCTTTGACTTCCTTAACACTGTGTAAATCTAAGCGAAGAAACCCACTAGCCAAAAAAACGCTTGTGATTTCAGATGGGATTTATCCTGGAGAGGGATTCAGGGTGAGCTTGACTCTTTAATAATGCTGGCCTGCAGTCAGTCTGGAGAGCTTACATATATCAGGATTGTTCCAGACGGTGGTTACGGTCTGTCTGAGCCAGTGCTGTCTGTGCTGTCCCGAGCTTCTGTTCGAGTCTCAGCACACATGCTCACTCGCTTAGAAAGAATTTTGCTTTGTTTTATTCCTTTGCTCTTGCCATCAAGTAGCACTTTTATCCTCTACCCCAAAAGAGAGCATTTTAAAGATCACTCACTGCAGGCGTAGTTCTTCCTCTTCTGTGATCAGTTTGAGGCGTGTGTGTGGGTTTGTTTGAAGATCTAACATTTACAAATGATGTTGCAATGATTAAATGTACTTCAGACAGGGAGAGGAATCAGTTGTACAATGGCAAGGGATGAAGTAGTGACAACCAATGTTGTATATAAAAGGTATCACAATATTGGGTTATGAGACAATATCTTGAAATGCAGTTTCATACTATAATAGTGTACAGGAAAACAAGACAATAAAATGATTGATAGCAGACAAAGTTAGTGAATGAAATATGAATGTGCTTGTGGCACTGTGAAGGAGAGGTGTAGGAGCCAGGTAGCATCTGTTGGGAGGTTGTGAGGTGCTGGTTGGTTCGCCTCAGGGCTATTTCTGCATCTGCAGGTGAGAAATAACAGAACGTTGCATTCTTTCACCATCCGTGTTTCACACATGGTTGAGATGCCAACACTTCTTTAGTAACGGCGGCTGATGAGCAGAAAATAGCTTCAGGTTTTATCACCCATCTCGTTCCAGTGGCCATGTGCTGTTGATTTGCCCTGTCCATGGTGCTGAAATCAAGACCTATCACCCGCACAACATTAACAGGGCATCTTGTGAAAATATTCAAATGAAATATTTTTTAAGCATCATTACAATAAAAAAAAAAATCCACATATTTTTAAATGCAGAACTTTCTTCTTGCAGCAGTGCTTTGGTATGTGTATGCATGTACAGTACTTAACTATTTGATGGCACTATCCTTGCAAACTTCCAGTGATTAGTGATTAGCATCGTTCAAGCACACCACTTTATTTCCTTTGAATTTTGGCGATTTCAGGCACCTTTATGTTAAGTCGGTGTTATGTTTGAGACCATTGCCGCATTGAAAATTGCATCTATCCAGAGCATGTTTTTATCTAACTAAAGCAGACATTTCTTTGTATCTTGCACCATTAATCCTTGTATTTTAATAAGAAGCCCAGTTCCTGCTGAGGAGAGGCAGCATGAGCTCTGGTGTTTTTGAGGTGTGAGCAGTGTTAGATTTATTTTATATCACTTTGAATTTCAGCTAAAAGCTTTTTCGGTTTTTATTTGACCAAAAAATCTTTTCCCACAGCACAGATGGATCACCATTATGCATTTTGACCTGCTCTAAATGTGCTTTCAAATTCTTTTAAAGTAATGGCTTCTGTTGGGCCACCTGTCCTGTACAAGCCCTGTGCTATTGGTGCAGGTGGTTTGGAGAGAGGGGGGTGAAAATAAGAGAGATTTGTGATGTCAACCAAACAAAAAGAACACTATTACATTTTGATGAGATTATAAAGACATTTTATTATTATTATACCCCAATGTATTTTGTGCACTGTAAAACCAGAAACATGCATGAACAAAGTAAAGTGTTTTGGTTCATTCTTACTTCTAAGCTGCTGTTAAGATATTTCTGGATCACTGTTGAAACCAATAAGGAGTTTGTTCTTCGTTTGCTGCTTTAACGGCTAAATGTTGGAAAATGGATGCATGGATTTGTTCCCATTCATACGAGTGTGAAGTTAAAGCACAGATGTTTGATGATGGGGTCTTGGTGGCTGTTCCTATTGCAGGTGTGAACTTTATGCAGGCCAGTCAAGGTCTTCAACACTAGACTCAGTGAATCATTCTTCATGGACCTTGATTTTTTTGCTTTCAAAAAATCACTCCACAGATACAAGGGGGCAGCACTTTGCGGTCTCCAGCAGAGTGATATTTGAACCCACCTCCTTGTTTTTCTCTTGTCTTTTTGCACCTGTAGAACTCCGTCTGCATCTGTAAGAGGAGAAAACACGAATCCATTATTTGTATTCCGCCTCCTCGTTGGTGTGAGAGGCTGTTTCTGATGTTTTCCCTATATTTGAGCCATGTTGGCTGCTTTGAAGTTTAAACGGCACACTCCAGCATGCATAAGTCTGCGTTGCAGCAGGAGTCTACTTTAGTGTTGCTTACCACCACCGTTGGGATTTAGAGTTGGTTCTTGTGTTTTGTTCTTCGGCTTTGATAAACAAACTTGTCTGAGTGTCATGCTTTGACTCTTAGAAGATCACATCTCAGAAATTAAGACCGATTTTACTTTCTGTGTTCTCCCCCATCTCTCTTGGTAATGGTCCACCATACTTTATTTTATAAAATATTCAGCTACTTTGTCATGTCATCCCTTTTTATTCTTTATTTTACCATTTCAACCCATCCATTTCTTGCTCTCCCAGCTAGTGCACTCTCCTTTGTATCTACATTTTAAAATAAAGAGGTTCTATACATTTCTCTCCATGTCATCCCTGAAGCTTACTGTCAGTTGGATATGAAAAGAATTACAATGTAATTGGCAAACCCACACAGGTGGCAGACAACAGGAGAGCCGTTCTCTCACCTGAAAGCACCTGATCCTTTGAAGCGGAGCGCTCTCACCCATTAAAGTCTTTGTTAGGCTGCGAGCACTCAGATGAGTGGCAGCTTATGCAATACGTACGCTGGCATTGACTTGCGTGCGGACCGAGAGCTCCTTCTTGTGGACAGCGTGGAGTCTGCGGCTTTAGTAGTGTTGAAGTCTGCTGGGAGTTGCTGAAGATTTACCCACAACAGAAAGACTTAGACTGAGTCATATCCTGGTGACAAATGAACAAGCTTGAGCTCATGCTGAGAGTGATTTTCTGCACATAAGCAACCGGAAGTCAGTGAAAGTTACAATGATGATTTGTGATGGTTACAAAGTTGGGCAGCTACTGTGGTTCAACATCCACCCATTCAGATAAAAAGAGATCATATCTGATTGATATAAAATGACCAACAACAGTTTACTTGATTCAATGTGAAGTTGAACCTCAGAAACTCACTCAGTGTATCAGTCTGGGTACTTGTAAAGCATCACTTGCTTTATTTGTGGATTGTTGTTCTGAACATGTTATTCAGTTTTGTGTGCAGTATACAGCATATCAACTCTTGGACAGTGGGTAGTAACCAAAAATATGGCTACTAGGGATTACTCTAGGGTTGTCCAGTCCTGATACTGGAGGGTCACTGTCCTGTAGAGTTTAACTCCAGCCTAATTAAACACACCTGAACCAGCTAATCAAACTCTTTCTGGATTACTACAAACGTCCAGCCATGTATTGAGGCAAACTGGAGATAAACTCTGCAGGATATTATGGTGCGTTCCAGGCAGGTTTTGAGCCCGTAAGTCACAACTTTAAACCCTGACTCATGACTTCCAGGCAAGTCACGCCAAATTGCCTGAGCTCAAGGAATTGTGGTAGCTAGATGTAATAAAACCAGCGTGGCGACCGTATTGGGCTTATGCTCATTTACAGTCATTTCTATCAAAGGTGCTTTCCTTGCATATTTGAGGGAAAAGCTGTTATACCTTTTATTTTAGTGTACTTGCATAAACACCACATCCATAGAGGCTGTCATTGTTGTTAGCGGGCTATGTGACGTCAGAACTTGGAACTGGGAGTACATCGATCTAGTTCAAATTCTGTCATTAATTACTGCCATGTCTTAACCTGTAACACATAAGTCTTCGTTTATCTTTGGAGCACAAATGAAGATATTTTTGATGAAATCCAAGTGCTTTCTGACCCTGCATAGACAGCAACGCAACAGACACTTTCAAGGCGGAGAAAGGTTGTAAGGACATTGTTAAATAGTCCAGTGATTCAACCTGTGTCTTGGCACTCTCATGATCATGAGTAGAAATTGTCGAATAAAGTCATTATTTTTGTTTTCTTTGAGCACAAAAAATATTCTTAAGCTTCATAACATTACGGTTAAATCACTGATGTCGTAATTATTTTAACAAACAAACATAACTATTTTTGTCCTTACTACTTTTCTGGACCTTGAAAGTGGAAGTTGCATTGCTGTCTATGCAGGGTCAAAAAGCTCTCGGATTTCATCAAAAATATCTTTGTGTTCCAAAGATGAACAAGGGTCTTAAGGGTTTGGATTGACACGAAGGTGAGTAATTATTGGCAGAATTTTCATTTTTGGGTGAATGATCTCTTTATTCAGTTAATCTACTACTGCAATGAGCCACAAGCGACAAGGTAGTCTGTTGGTTGGTTGATTTCCACTCACTGTAATATATAATCCCCTCCCAATATCTGTATTTTACAGTTCAAATATGTTCTGGTTGTGTTGCATCTCACATCATTTTGCTTTCAGTATGAACACAGGAAACTTGTTACATCACATCTGGTTAAAACTAATTTGGAGTTTAAGTGCATCCTGACATTTTCAGTAGCAGTGGTAGCTGGTAGATTTTTTTCTCCACCAATTTTCTTTCTAACATCCTCTCATTGCACTCCAGATCTTTGATACAGAGCTCCGAGATGAAGAAACGGAGGTGTGCTTTATTGACATCGCCTACGACGAGATCCCAGAACGCTACTACAAGGAGTCCGAGGTAAGATATTTCTTCAATAAAACACATAAATATATTATCCATTATATAGATGATAAATAATTTATAAGCAATACAAATGTACAAAGTACAGATTTCCCTCTAAGGTACAGTATGTGCTAATAACACCTCCAATATTTTCCACACTGACCTCTATGATTTATTAATTTGAGCTCTGTTGATGGTATTTAGTGCTGATGGGATTTTGTTTTGAAGAAACAGGGGAGTGCTTCTCCCACATAGAAGAAAACAAAGGAGTATGGGTTATTTTAAGCCAATACTGAATTATTAAAAAGGCCCTGTTGAGATCTCTACTGGATACACACAAGACTCAGAATCACCTCTCTACTGTACCGCAGCAGTAATTCTTTTGCACACACTGTCTCTCTCCTCCTGCAGAGGTAAACATAGACAGATGAGAGGAGTGCAGTGTTATCTTTCTATGGCAGGAGCTTGCTGCTATCTAAGGATCCAGGCCAGCAGTGGTTCTGTTTGAGGAATAAAAAAGCAGAGGTGGGATTAGATGTGGAAGGGGAAAGAACAGCTGCAGTGCTGGGAATGATAAGTGATCACTCTAGTCCTCATTTAGACAAATAAAATCACTTATGTCACAGTAAACAACCTTAGCACTGTGCCCTAATGGGGCACAATGCAAATAAAGCAAGTAATGTCAATCTCGTCAGTGTTTGTTCGAAAGCATTTTTAGGCCAAATGTGAATTTATATTAAGCTAAATGGTTTTAATGAAAACCTATTGAAAATATAAAAAGAAAACATAACATTGCAAAGAAACAACAGTGCAGTGCAGAAGAAATATGTAGAAAATTCTAGTGATTCATGTAGTGATTCAATCAATGCATTCATAGTATGTTTGAGATTGACTGCTTAAAAATCCTAGAACTGAACTCCATCTAGGACATGCTGTTAAATGGACAAATGGTTAAATGGTGTGTGTGTATGTGTAATGTACCACCCAATGCATTGCAAAGTTTAATTATTCATTTTTAAACAGATTATGACTGAAGGTGCATTTCAAGGTAAAAAAAAAAAAATGCACTTAGTCCTTTGTGTTGCTAAACAGCCTGTGAATCTCAGTCATTGGCAGTCAACATCTTGCTCTGGGGAAGTTCCAACTGGCATATTTGTTCCCTCTCAAGGGCATTGTGGGAAGGGAACACTATTTGTAGGGTTGTTCCAAACTAAAGTAAACAAATCTGTTCACAAAGGTACTTTTTCTGATGCTGTTAGCCCAAAGTATTCTTTGTTTTTTACATGTACACTAATGCAGTGCCCGACCCCCCAATCCTTGAATCAGGTCAGCTTCCATTCGAAAATGTTTTAGTTTTTTTCACATTTGTCACGTAGCATTTACAGATTAGGTCAATGGATCAAAAACAATGAGCTTACAGGCAGCTACCATTGATATGAGTGAGAAGATTTCCCTAGGTATAATAGACCTCGTTGATTATGATGCCATGATTCTTACCATTCTTGTGTGGGTGAGATGATTTTGTTGTCTATTGAAATAGCAAGGTCTTGGCAGGGTTGGTTCGTTGGCCAAGATTATCAGCAGCTCGGTTTTCAATAAATTCAGATATGCAGGCAGAAATATGTTAATACCAGATGACATTTGGTTGTCATAGGGTGAGAAGAGAATTCTGTTTCATCTGCATAGGTATAATGGGAAAAAGCTCAGAGAAGTGATAATTTTGCAAAGTGATTTGGTGAAAAGGGAGAGTAAAAATGAGCCGAGTACTGAACCCTGTGGAATACCGGTGGGTAGTTGGTGCGTAAAGCACTCACTTCAAGTACTCTTCTCTCCAGAGTGAGTAAAGCAAAGTGATGCTAACTTTAAATGGAATTCACTCCAATATTGTGCATTAATACAAAGATACAGTATGCTTTTGGGTGTTTCATCAGCTAGAACAGGATGGCAGGTACAACCATTAAACACAATAACACTGCTTAGGAAAAAATTAATTACAGCATGCACAAATACAGAAAAAAATCTAAGATATAATCTTATAATTAACAAAAATATAATTAACATCTGTAATTTAAATGTAAAATCATAGATCTGTTTGGTTTGTGTACACCAACCAGAACACAACCAGTACAAGGACATGTTTACAGTGAGAATAGCGCTAAAACTTCTCAGATCAAAGTTGGACTGGAGAGTAATTTGCCACCTATTATTAACTGTATAATAAGATATAATGTCAGATCCATTGCTTAGTATTTGCATAGTTGCCATGTGTTTGTTCATGTTAATTTTTAACAGAATTTTACCTTTTCTTCCCATCATCTCCTGTCTTCTTTCTATTCTACTATAAATAAGTCTTATAAAGGTTGAAATGAGATTTACTTGTGTATTGTATATATAATAAACTCTGTGGGCCATTTTATTTGCATTCTTTTTTTCTTTTTTATTTCTGTATTTCCATTCTAGGACCCACGATGCTTTAAATCCGAGAAGACAGCCCGGGGTTTACTGCAGGAGGGCTGGAGGGACACACAGGATCCCATCATGTGCTCCTATAAGCTAGTAACAGTGAAGTTCGAGGTGTGGGGACTTCAGACACGCGTGGAGCAGTATGTGCACAAGGTCACTTCCACCACTCCACATGCATATCCCGGACGAGCCCCCTAAAACCATAATCTTGTAGTTACTCTCCTTGCAGATCACTCAGATCTATAGATAGATCTGTCTATCCATGATATCATCTTGCAGCACAAGTCCCTGGATCATCTTTGTTAGTTCTAAAACAATATTCCTGTCAACCAATCAGATTTAAGGGTTAGGATTAGTCAGAGCTTAGACAACATTTCTTTTAACTTTTCTTTTTCTTCTGATGTAAGGGTTATTGTTAGCATTGGGGTTAAAGAAGATCAAGCATATGTTCGTTTCACAGAAGTAATTCTCCAGCACCAAAAAAAGATCCAGGAACACATCCACTACACATGTATACTTGGCAACTTTACAGTTACCATATATTTTACCATTCTGTCTTTCTTTCTGTAGGTGGTAAGAGATGTGCTGTTGCTGGGTCATAGACAGGCTTTTGCTTGGGTTGATGAGTGGATTGGTAAGTTTGGCATTGACTAGCCAGTCATGCACACATCCTTCCCTTCAGATTGCTGTTTGTTCATCTCTCTACCTCTTTATTTGCGGTTTCTTTTGTGTTGACTCTGTCCCAGAGTCATGACTAACAAACCTCATGGATGCCGAAGGATGTCGTGATCCATAGCTCACAACCGTGTCATTTAGTTTTGCATGAGTCACTGCAAGAACAAAGTCAGAAAAGATGTTTGAGCTGAGAAATTCAGCTCTTTAAAATTGTTCTTCATGCTCTTATCAAGGACCTTGACCATACTGATTAGATTAGATTAGATGCTTGAACAAATTGTTCATAAATTGTTCAGATTACCAAACATAGAAAACAGAAATACCAAACATTTTTTCTCCTCAAAAAAAAAAAAGTAAAAAACAGCATCTCTTTTACCTCTGCTGTAGATTAGAGCAGGGGTCTTGAATCCTGTTCCTGGGAGGCCACGTTTAAGCAGTTTAGCTCTTGCCTCAATTAAACACAGCTAATCAAGGTCTTCAGGATCATCAGAAACGTCAAGTGAAGTGTGTTGGAGCTAAACTCTACAGGAAGGTGGTCCTCCAGGAGTAATTGCACACTGAGTCTGAAATTTTTGGACGTGGAAAAATAAATATGACCTCACATTGTGTCAATCATATTTACACACCATCTCCGAAACTTTCGTCTGTCATAAACACCAACGCCAAAATCCAGATCTCTCCAGATCAGTCAAAATTCTGTAGATCGATCCTTGCACATTGTGTTCACAGAAATTAGTGATCTTCTTTTTAATTTGTGGCTCTAGTATCGCTAGCAAAGCATCAAACTGAGCCACTGACATCTTAAAGTAACTTTGAATTGCTCGTTTTAATTCTGCTGCTCCTTAATAAGGAGGGGGAACTCTTAATCCTCTGTGTCTCAGAATTTGAATGGACCCAACAATTCCTTTCTTTTTCTCTTTTTAAGAAGTTAGAGGAAAACAACATCATTCTCACTACTAGAAGACTCCATTTACTACTTGTACATTACTTACTGTACTTGTTTGATTTATACTCAACAGACTTGGCGTGCAATGTTTCTACGCGTGACAAGTTTTTAGGATGACAGATATAAAAAAATGCATACGAAAATTTCATACTCAGTGTGCAATGACCTTAAGTCTGGACTCCCCTGAATTTAAGATAGACCATCATGACATTATTAACCAGGATTTGGATTGGTGAATAATATTATTTTACTGCAGTTTTTTTAATGGAAGCCTCGTGAACATCAGATTAAATATGATTTTATCTTGGATTTGTTTAATCCAGGGATGTCAAACTCAACTTCTGAGGGGGCATAGCCCTGTTTATCTTCAGTCCTCTAATTAAACACAAGCTAATTAAGTCCTTCAGGTTTGCTAGAAAGTACAGTAACATGGGTTGAAGCAATGTTGGAACAGGACCCTTCAAGGTCTGAGTTTAACACCGCTGCTTTAGACCCGTATAAATTACATTAAGGAACAGACTTTGTCTTCGTGTTTCAGATGTCCACTACAACCGACTAATTTAAATTTCTTTGCTTTGTACGTTTAAAGACATGACAATGGAGGAAGTCAGAGAATATGAACGAGCCACTCAGGAAGCCACCAATAAGAAGCTGGGAACCTTTCCGCCAGCTATTTCCATCAGTGAGACGCCCTTGCCAGCCTGCGCTCGTAGCGGTCCATCCAGCGCTCCCTCGACACCCCTCTCCACTGAAGCTCCAGACTTCCTTTCTGTGCCCAAGGACAGACCACGGAAGAAGTCGGCTCCGGAGACCCTGACTCTTCCCGACCCAGCACGGAGAGACTCTGTCTTCCGCCTTCCCAGTCTGTTTTCGTGGGGTCCTAGCACCCCGCAACCTGAGTAAACCACAGTTCTGGCCTTAGTTTATGAAAACACATCCCAGTAAAGTGTCTGTTTGACACACAATCGAATCAGTCTCTCTTTAAACACAGAGATACTTACAGTTTCCCAAATCCACACACAGAGTGGCTTTTCAACCTGTCCAACCTCATGTTTTACACTGGGAATTAATTTACAATAGGCCTAAAAGTGCATTTGGACTTTACAAAAACATTACAGATCACTGTTAAAAATATCTCAGGAGTTGTCCCATTGATAGAGTTGAATCTTCTTCTTTTTTTTCCTCTTGCTGAGCCATTTTTTCCTACATATGTTGAATATGGATAGGATTCGTAGCCACTGTTGTTTTGCTGTAGTGGTGTATTTATTAGTATATTCTGCTCAGTTAATATTTCAGTTGTGATATTATGTTAAGTGACTTTATCCTCAGGCTTCTGAATTTCTCACTCCAATTAATCAGTGTTTGACATGTACTGTAAATATCTCATTTCTAAGAATGTAGGGTTCAATTTGATAGTGGTTTCACTATGCTCTTTTCTTTAACTTTGATCAGTTCCATTCCCACGGACTCAGAAAACCAAGCGATACCAATTTTACTGGCCTAGCACTTTTGTGTGATCTGTTGTTAGACAAAACGAACTGGAACTTGTCTGTACATACTGTAGTTTATCTTCATAAATATATTTGTTAGGTTGAGGAGCATCTGCCATGTAACTGAGTATGCTGTTCTACAATATATGTTCTTGGTTGGGATTAATGTGATGCATTATTATCCATGAATATGAATTAAGTCCTCAAAGAATGCTTGAAAATTAGATTGTTGTATAATCTTTGAGCTCTAAGGAATGTTTGCTGCTGCTGGCCAATGTATACTTTGTAAATTGAAAAGCTCTTGTACTCTTGCTGGTTCCCGCATATCTGTTCTTTTAAACTGAAACACTCTTTTCTAAAGGATTCAGAAATGCACATGCCAAATCTTGGGAAATCATGCTTTTGATGTCAACTGCCGTTGTGAAATTAAAGCATTTGCTATCTAATGGGATTTCTACTTCATTCCAGTTTTAACATACTTGTCATATGTCTTTGCTGTTTAAGTTGAAAGAAACGTGGGGTAAGTTTGTGTTTACCAGAAATGTAAAGTGTTGTACATTGAAGAGATGGATTATAGCAGCTTTCACGTCTTCAGTAGTTGATACAATGGCTTTTGCTCTCATTCTGAAGGTCTTTTCTTTGAAAGGAAATTAGTTTTTTTTTCTGTTTAGGTTAGCAGAATATATTATGCATTAAAAGTTATAATATATATATTGTAATATATAATATAAACCCCAACAAATTCCTTCTTTTGTTAGTGCACACTTCTGGTTCTAAATATTTCAAAAAGTTATTTGCATGATCGGATTCCTGTTACTTTTGTCTAACATTATCTGAAGCTGATTGCTGCACTTGACATTTTAAATATATTAAGAGCTTATAGGACTTTCACATGATACACAAGATGGCAATAAAAATTAAATATTGCCTCCAAATGTCCATTTTTGATGAGATTCATTGTGTCCAAGAAACATAAATCAAGCATTTTAAATTTGTAATGAAACAGAAGTCAAGTCAAGTCAAGTCACTTTTATTTATATAGCGCTTTTAACAATACAGATTGTAGCAAAGCACTGAACAT
>JAUCMR010000071.1:20378872-20413570 GCA_032357425.1 Enteromius argenteus
GTTTGTTTTCTTCCAATAGAGATGAAAAGTAATCAGATCTAGCCCTTTTTAATGCTTTTCTGTAGGTTAGCATATTTTCCTGCCAGGCTAAGCGAAACACTTCTAGCTTTGTTTTCCTCCAGCTACGCTCCATTTTCCGGGCTGCTCTCTTCCAAATGGAATATTGTTTCTGCCAAGTGGTTAAAAAAAAAATTATTCTGGTTCTGATTTTAGATTTCAGTTTTCAGAATAGTTTATATCTGTGTTATATCTAAGTATATCAGAGAGAAGTCGATCATTTTTACCAAAATGTTCAGTGATTACATTGTGATTAAATTACAAGGTCAGTAAAAAATAAACAAATAAATAAAACATGTTTTTTTTTTAATAAAATAGGTAGGGTGAATTTTATTTCGTGCCGACTTTAACATTTATCGTGCGCACTTGACTTTTATTTTGAAGTTGGTATGTAGGACCTTTATTCTGAAAGACTGTTTTCATTGCGGTTTACGCGCTTGCTCTGCTAACAGTATGTGTAATCCGAGTGAGATATCAGTTTAATCCTAACTAAGGACGGCGTTTATTTTTTGAAACACCACGCATTATTAAACATTCCCTATGGAACATTTTTTTTAGTGATTATACATTTTTGAGAAAGACATGTTAAGATAGCTAATGGAAGTGCTGTTGTTGCTAGCACATAACGTTAGGCTGTTTGGCTATGTGCTTTCTATTACGAACTTCATTGCACTCATTCGCATTAACGTTATTTGATTAGATATGCACGTAGCATCAAGATACAATCGCCAATGCTGAGATCTTGCAGGGAGTTTAACTCATCACGCGACACTAAAAGCGCGCCATGGCTCAGCGTTACCACAGAGACCAGCAGCATCACGAGTCTGTTTATAAAAGATGCGAAGACTCTAGCGGTGATTATAAGACGAATAAGCGCCACAGATCGTCCGAGGAAGGCCAGCACAGACCCCCAGAGACTCTGAGCGCTCACAGACAGCTGTATGAGAGGAACTTCCCGCTGTACAAGCAGCCCGTGGAGGTGGGCTGCTTCTCTCTGGACTCTCGCAGGGGCTTCTACAACGACCAGAGGCAGCTGCGCTACTATGTGCAGCCCGCGAAGAGCCCGGACTTTAATTTAAGGGACGGATACACCAGCCGCTTCGTCAAAAGAGATGACGGCGTCAAAGAGAAGCTTGATCACGTGCTGAAGTGGATTCTGGCCAACAGAGACAAGATCCAAACCAGAGACCAAACCCCTTCATCCAGGTCAGAAATATAACTGTGACGTGTAATTAAACAGGGCTACAATAAGCTCATGCATTGTGTGTGTGTCACACTCTATAATGAGGGAGAGAAATAATTATTCGTGCATAAATATCATTATGTTTTGGGGCGTTTGCAACTAACCTTGCTATTTCATAAAAATAAAAAAAGAGACAAATAATCTAATATTTTTATATTTATATTTTTAATATTACATCAGTCTGGGGAGTAATTGTTTTTATTATTTTTATAAGTAAATATTTGCAATATATATTTTAACACTAGTTAATTCAACATTTTTTTTTTTTTGTATAAAGTACATTTAAAGGTATTTTTAATACATTAATGAATAAAATGCAAGTGTTACCTGACATTATTTAAAAAAAAAAAAAAAAAAAATCTCAGCTTGTTAACACTGCAACATTTCTTATTTTCATTCAAAATCTGATATAATAAAAATACCAAATTACTTAAGTTTATTTTTCTTCTTTTTCATTACAATGAAGGACAGTTGTCCAACCTTGACATTGTTTTAAGTAAAAGTAATTCATCTTTTAATCTGTCATAAATTGATTTTTGTTGTAAATATGCCACTGAATGACATTTTAGTAGTTAAATTTAGTAAATCAGGGAAACGTGTGATTTATTTTTATTTATTTTTATTTATTTATTTATTTATCTTTGACACGTATTGCATAGCTGGGTTATTATAGTTAACTAACTTAAAACCACATAAACACTTAACACAGCAAATAAGAAATTGCCAATGTAAAAATTTCAAATAGTTGCCAATGCAACAGTTGTCATTTTAAGTAGTCGATATACTAAAAAAGAACTAAATGTAAAGGAGAAAATGACAAAAACGCACAATAAAAGTACTAAAATGTCATTCAAAAGCCATAATTCAGAACACTGATAGAAAACTGTATTACTTATCAATACTAAACTAGCACCTCAGCACAGATGTCTTGTTTCTGTCAGCTGTTTCTTGTTTTCTGTAATTGAGTGTGTTTGCAGCGCTCTAGGGGTGGACTTCGTCACATGGAGAGGACATCTAACCAAAGTGCTGACCACCCCATACGAGACTCAGGAGGGATGGATGCTGGCCGCCTCCAGGTTCAGAGGCACCATCTACATCAGTGAGGTGGAAACCGAGGCGGCCAGAGTGAGCCGAGAGACCCGCTCCGAGCGGCAGGAGGAGATGATGTACTGGGGATACAAGTTTGAGCAGTACATGTGCGCAGGTCTGGGACGTCTAGTATTTTGTCCTATCAGACAGAAACCGGATCTCTTCACTTATTTACGTTTTTCTTCCTTTTTAAGATAATACGGATGCGACTCCAGACCCAGGGGGCGTGGTGAACACCAATGAAGCGTTCTGTACGGTGGTTCAGACACGTCTGGCTGATCATAAGCTGCTCTTCTCTGGAGAAGTAGACTGCCGCGTCAAAGACCCCGATGCTCCTCCAGCTCCGGGATGTTATGTGGAGCTCAAGACCTCTGCAGAGATCTGCACCCCGAAGCAACGAAGCAACTTCCACAGGTGAAGCTATCAACACCAGCTGCTCATCCCACAGAATTAAGACCTGTTCACTTCCAAAATTGTTTACATCTATAGTATTTTTCCCTGTTATTGAAGTCAATGAATGGCTATCATTAAATATTTGATTACTATGAAGCCCCTTAAGTGGTGACATGGTGGTGGGAAAATTCTGGGTGAGTGGAAAAAATTTGGGGTAGGAGGGAAAAAATACTTTTTTTAATCTTTTGCGTTCCCATGCAAAGATATAAGGGTTTTATTTTGAATTTGGAGTTAAGTATAAAGAAATACAGTCATTGCTTCGTTCAAGGCACGGTTTGACGTCAGTGAAAGACCTGAAAAGGATATTACGTGAAAAAGGATGGTCTGTACGCAGATGCCTCTTCAAAACGTCTTTGTTTGTGCTTAACAGAAGAAAATGAGTAAATAATTACAGATTTTTTCATTGTTTATTCATTTATATTGCATTTTTTTACTACACTGAACATTCATCTTGGTGTAAACTGGATATTAATGGCATAGTTCACCAAAAAATGAGCCTCCTCGTGTCATTCAAATGTTTCAAAGAATATTAACACTGTTTTTCTCAAGGGTTGAATAAATGTATGGGGCATTAATAAATTCAAATTGAAAACTACAGCTCGCTTTTTAGAAACATGTATGTGTGTATATTCCTCTTGTAGGTACAAGCTGCTGAAATGGTGGGCACAGTCATTTCTTCCTGGAGTGCCACAGATAGTCGCTGGGTTTCGAGACCACGATGGGATAGTGGTGTCTGTTGAGACCTTCCCAACCTCGAAAATTTCCCAACTCATCAAGGTTAGATCTTTATAACCACCTAAGATTTGTCAGCAAGATTTTGTAATGTTTTTAAAAGATGTCAATTCATGCTTACCAAGGCTGCATTTATTTGATCAAAAATACAGTGAAACAGTAATATTGTGAAACATTATTACTATTTACATTTTGTATTTTAATATATTAAAAAATGTATGTTTATAATTTGTTGCTGTGATGCAAAGCTGACTTTTCAGTGTCGCATGATCCTTCAGAAATCATAAGTTTTTGTTTACAAAATACATGTGTATACTGTGTATTTTTAATATATATATATACACACACATACATGTATATTTTTCAGAATTTTTTTATGTTGTATGTTAAACATTTATTTACAATATAAATTATATGAAAATAAATAGACGTGAATATTTTCAAAATATATACTGTATGTGTTTGTATTTTTATATATATATATATATACACAGAACACACATATTATGCATACAAAAACTTTTATTTTGTATACGATCAATCATTTGACAGCTCTAGTAAGAAGGAAGCATCCTGAAATAGCCTCATGCTTTGGGAGCACATCTGCGCTTAAAAACACAGTTCACTGTTGTCTGCAATAGATCTGTGACGTTTTCATTTCTCTTCATTCTGTAGAACGAGTACAACTGCTGGAAGCCAACAGTCTGTATGAATTTCTGCAACGATTTCTTGTCCTTTGTCAAATCAGTCGTCAAAGAGGACGACCCAAGGTAAGAGGGTTGCATGCGATCGAAAATGTGTCACCATTAAATTACATTATCACTTTCTTAATACGCTTTCAAGGTCTTATTTGAAATGTTTCATCAGCGCATGTTGGGGAAAAAAATAATTTGTTGTTGCAATCAACAACTTTAACATCAACCATCTTATCAGAGATTGTGATGTTTTTCAGACTGGTGTACCTGTTCACGTGGGACCCACACAGAGACGTGACCTACACCGTCCACAGAGACTCTCAGTACACCTTCTTACCCGAGTGGTACATCAAGGACATGAGCAGTCATCATTCGTCTCACCACTGAGCTCAGGACATCTTTGTCTTGTTTCTGAATCATGTACATACTGTATCAGAGCATGATCGTGTTTCCTACGAATGCTCTGGATTCAGTCTGTGGCCTCGGAAAGAATAGTTTCACCAAACAACAACAAACATATCGACTTGATGTCCATGTGCACGCAAACTTTTGTATATAAATATATTGGGATTTTATCCTTTATGTTGATAACCTCAAAATATCCTCGAGATATTTAACAAAACGACAATGTATATATTTAAAGATCACAGATATTTTACACATTTTAAGAAGTTCTATATAATATGACATCATTTACAACAAACTGTCCCTAATTCATGAAATTTCTTGTGTAAAGCTGTTATGTAAAATCTTCAAATTAATTCAGTGTGACCATTTAAATTAGTGTTTGTACAAACAATTACCATTTGTTCCACTATGAAAAAATATGACTTGAGAATTTATTACCACAATTTAAGAATTTGTGGCGAGTTTTATTTGTCCCCTCATTTTTGCATCACACAGTTTTGAGAAAAGAAGAGTTGTGAGGTGTTAACTTGTAAATGCAAGAAAGTCAGATTTGTACGATTAAAAAGTCGCAATTACCTTTATTTTTTGCATTCTGTGGTAGAAACTGGCTTCCATACTTTATATCAACTCCAAGAAATGTTTCCTCGCAGGATTTCTACCATAGCTTTTTATTAAAATTCACTTAAATCCATTTAAACATGCCAAAAAGTACAGTACAGTTAAATAAAGGTTTTACAAATTAAAGTACAAAATATGTGCTATAAATTCTGAATAAAGAAACTTGAGTACAAAGTCGTAGTTGCAGTTTCATTATGTAAGCTGTTAATATTAATATTACCGTTCCACAAGATAAAACTGTTTCATTGACACAGCAGGTAAGACTTCAGTAAACCAAAGTTGCTTTTAAAAAAGGCATTAATTTAAGGCAAGTATAGTGTGAATAAATTCACTTGGATCTCAAGCTCATGTTTACGCTGAGCCGTGTATTTTTAAATGCCTTTCATGAATGCTAAAATGTGATCAAATCTTTAAAGTGACTTACCAAAACTCATGCTCAAATGCAACCATACAAGAAAAACATTTTTTACATCACACATCAAGTGCTTCCAAAATTGTTCATTGTGCAGAAGTAAACAAAAATAGGCATTGTTTTTTTTCAGTAACATTGATGTGGAGCATGGACACCGCTCCAGATTTTCTCCTTTTATATTACTGCTGTTCAAACACATCATTAGTTGCCAGAGATCATCAGCTGTTTTGTCACGTGACATAGCAGCACATCACTTATAAGGCTCTATTGTTTTGATCGATGTACAAATAGTGCTGTCAAACGATTAACCGCATCCAAAATAAAGTTTTTATTTACATAATATGTGTGTGCTGTTTATATTTTTAGATATTTATATATAAAATACACACACATGCAAGTGTATTTTTAAGAAAAAATTTATGTTTATATAAGTTATATGAATATAACAAATTTTCAAATTATAGACATGTGTATATGCATATGCACATAATAAATATACACAGTACACACAGATATATTACGATAACGAAAACTTGTTGTTTGGCAGCACTAAGCACTATACCATTTGTGCCAAATGTATTATTAATAACTGATCTTTGTCCACATGAAAGATTCAAACCTTCATACACTTTCCAGTTTCCAACTTAGACACAGATCTGTTATTTATTCACCATCATGTACTTATGTACCATATGACTGACTTTCCACAGTAAAACACAAAAGATAATTTGAAGAATGCTCACTCTTTTTTTTTTTGTGGTAAAAGTAGTACATAAAACTTGTGAGCTACATTCTAAGTTTTCTGAAGTTATACAATAACTTTTTTGCGAGAAACAGTTACTGATTGAATTTTTTTTTTTTTTTTTTAAATGTTGGGCTTAACTATTAGCTTTAAATTCAGAATTACTCAACTACTATCATGATTAGTTTTGGGTTAACTATTAAAATGTTATAAAATACTTTCTGTAGCACAGTTTACACCTTGTAAACTTTTATAAGAACTAAAGGTATATAAACACTTCAAACTGACCTATGCTGTGGTAGGACTGAGGAGCGATGGCTGATGGGATACGTGGAGCTCCTCCTGAGGGTGTGTGGAGGTTAGAGGTAGTCATTAGCGATTAGTGTACGTGGCTCAGTGATGAAATCTAACCGTATCTCAGTGCTTGAGTTTCTTCTGGAGGCCCATGAGTTTGAACGTGGCGGCAGTGATCTTCTCATACACCACGAACATGAGGGCGGCCGTCAACACGGTCTGGAGCAGCTTCGCCTCTAGACCTTTATACAAACCCAAGAGCCCATGTCTCCTGTCACACACAGGACACAAGCTATATCATCAAAACTATTCAGTCATGTTTGATAGACTAGAAACTAGAACCTCCAGACATCAAAATCAAAGGGATACTTCAACCCAAAATGAAAACTTTGTCATTAATCACTTACCACCATGTCATTACAAACCCTCTAAAAGCTTGTTCATCTTCGGAAAACAATGTAAGATATTCTGGAATTACAACCAGGAGGCTTGTGACTGTACCTGCTCTGTGCATCTCTCAAAAGTGTTCAGCTAATAATTAAACTTTAAATTAATTTTCTTCACTAATGGCGCCGTTATTACCTCACATGTGAGAAGTTGTTACGGAAGAGGATCAGGGCCAAGCAATAAAACAAAAAATAAAAACATTTTGAGATTAAAATTGTTAAGAGGTTTTTTTCTGAAATTTAACTTTTAACTTTATTCTCAATATTTTGATTTCGACTTTTTTCTCGAAATATGATTTTTTTTCTCGTAATTTAACGACTTTAATCTTTAAATGATTTTTTTTTATTAATGCTTGGCCCTAATCCTCTTCTGTAAGTTGTCGGCAGAGTAGCAACATTAAAAATATATATATATATAATTTTTTTTTTAATTTCATATTTTTTCTTTTTAGTTTACAGTAAGCTAAAAAGAGAAATATTTTCTTTGGGAACTACAGTTTATTTTAAGTAATAAAAATATTTGAATTAACTTGTGTTTTAGCTATAATTGCTCTGGTTGATATCCAGTATTACTGAGTTTTAAACTACAGTTACTGAGGTGGACTTACTTTATCCGGTCCATGAGCAAAGAAACCACATTCTTCAGGCTGCCCCCTAGGCCCCCTTTACCGTCTGATTTAAACTGTCCAAACTGCAGAGGAAGCAAAGGGAAATGTTCACTGTCTATCAGCATCTGTCAAGCATATTATACAATGCAGTGGTTTCCTGCGATCATATTGATGGCATTACCCTCAGAATGGCCTGAACCGTTTGCAGAGGATATGTTGCAGATGTTGCGATAGCTTTAGCGATGGCACCGATGAAAAAGATCTCAAATGATGATATCTGCCCATAAAGATGACACATTTTAGTTATTCCACAAATTCACAAATGAATGATGCCAGTACTTTGTCCCTCACCCTCCTGCCTCCCCGTCCTGCTCTTCGCTTCATGGCCTCGTAGAACATGAACTGCACAGCGGGATTGAACACCAGCACCAGAGACGGCAGCGTCCCGTTCCACAGCGTGCCCACTCCCTCGCTGGATATTATCTGTGAGAAGGCATCTTTGAGATGAAAACAAGACGGTGTGATTCACTCCTGACAACACAAGCAAGATACTTAATCAGGGGCGTAACAAAAAGTCCCGTAGTTCTACACAAGCAATGATAATGATGAAAAATGCCTTGTACATGTGGAAATCGTAGAGTAACCGACTCCAGACTGCTGAATTATTGAAAAATAATCCATACCTATGGCATAACGACCACTCCACTTGCATCATGTCTGCATTAGTAACTCAGGTGAGCATTACCTTTCAAACATTCAACAGTCAAAAATCATTTACTACTTATTTTTATATCACGGAAGGCACAGATCAGATCAGGCTGGATGGATGATTTTTCAGCTGTATGCTCTCAACCACTGTTGATTTGAAATGTGCTTTACTACTAAATGACTTGACTGAACGTTGGTTTAGAGTTTATAACTCAAGAGATAAATGAGTGTGTTCTGACCAAATATGCCCTTATAGTGGGTCTGATGGAGCTCTTCGTTCCTGAACTTTGCCCCTTGAAGCTTCAGTCGTGTGTTCACCACCCACATGGGGGTCGTCAGGATCACATTAACAGCTCCTAAACGAAAGAAGAAACGAGTGGACATTATCATCTCAGTGACTCATTATGTGCTAACGCTCACAGGTGAAGCAACATTTTCAATGCTGAAATGAAAGTAACAATGAAGTAGGGTTAGTTTCCGTAGCTAAAACTATTAAAATATTTTTCTTGATTGAAATAAAGCTGAAAAATATTAATATTAGATGAAAAACCATGCCGAGGCCGTTTAGTTAAGCTGAAGCACTAAAAATAACACTAAAAATACTAATGCAATGAAGTAACAACCTGAAAAGAACACCCTTGTAACAGCAAAAAAAAAAAACCTGCAGCATGGACGTCTTACAAGAAACACCTTGTGGATAGAGCGTTCAGATCAAATGTTCAGTACCTGATATGAAGCCCATGAGCAAATCTTTGCCAGGCTTGGACTGGTCAGAGACCATGACTCTCTTCAGTGTGTTGAACGTGTAGAAGTACACAAAGTTAGAGCAGCACAGGCTAGAAATGACAGGAAACCAGCCACGATACAGAGACAATCTGAAACACACACAAATGAAATCATGAAATAAGCAGTGCACTATTTTAACAATATACTTGCGCTATAGTAAATAAGTGATTGACTGGTTTTGCATATACACTGATGTCTGACATGTTGTCCACTCTGAGCTTAGTTACTCACATGCCCTCCTCCTTCGCTATCTCAGCCAGAATGATGGGGGTGGACTGGGACTTACGGTTTTCATCCACTGAAACACAGGAGAAATGTGACCTCACAGACTGCATGCAACACATACTTATACCTGTAAATCCTGACATAAGAGATAATAGATAAAATAATTATATATATAGTTTTTTAATGAAATTATTGAGTCTTTAGATTAATATTATTTGATTTTACAGCAAATGATGAACCACAACATGAAGGACAAAAGGACTTTTATTTGCTAAAAAAGTATAAACTATCAATCACATGGCAGAAGTGGAGAAGATTGTGTACAACAGGTTTTCAGCAAAGTTTTGATCATGTCAATAATTTAAAGGACTTAGTATACGCACACAAATTTAACACATCTTCATTCACCAGTGGATTTTAGGAGCATTTGTCCAGGTTTTATTATACTGGACAAAACGAATAGAAACTGCATGCACAATTTCAAGCTGATTAAATATTATAACGAACTTTACGATATTTAAAAATGAAAAAATGGATTACTTTACAATACAGCAGTAAAAGTCACATAGAAACTGTTCAGTGCAATACAAAATAAATCTATAATCGCTTAATTATAACGTAACTGACCCTGCAGTCTGATCCTGGCTGTGTCCAGAGGGAAAAACACTGTCATTGCTGTAACACTGCCCTACAAGGCGATAAAACACAGCTTAACAAACATCCCTGATTCAGAATATCATGACATTAACGGGAAACAAACTAAAGCAAAGCCATTATTTCCCTCACCATTGCACCTGCCACTGCGTGCACCAGTGTTTCATACGACAGCAGGGAGACTGAGCTGCTGCTCTCGGACATCTCTCGCTTTAGATGAAACTTTCAAGACCAGACTGCTGCGTCTTTACTTTACACGGTCAGCTGACAGTCGCAAAGAACAATTCCCGGTCTAATTCATATTCATTACGCGCGACAACAGAATCATAACTTCCGTATTCAGGACAGTCACTACGTTTTTGTTTTTTGTGCTGCTGTCGTGGAAGCCGCTGCTCTTTACCGCCTCTAGCGGCCGGATGATGATGCGCGACCACTCGGTTCCAATTAATTCCTGTGACGTAAAACCGAATTGTCAGCATCATTACTCCAGTCTTCAGTGTCACATCCATCCTAAATCATTTAAATATGCTGATTTTCTGCTTAAGAAATATTTCAAATCTAAAAACTGATTAAATAATACATTTCTATATCCCAGTGTGAAGCCAGACGATTGCATGTCTTGTAAAAATCAGGAGACAGTGGCTGAAAAATGAGAACTTAACAGACTGATGCTAAAATACATAGATATAAATCTGACCGCACACACATATACATTTAAAGTACTGAATATAATTATAAGTAAATAAATGATCACATATTTTAATATATCGAAAGTGGCTATTCCTTATGTATTATTCAATACATTGTAATATATGTGACCACAAAACCAGTCATAAGGGTCTTTTTTTAAATTGAGATAGCATCTGAAAGCTGGATTGATGTATGATTTGATAGGATAGGATACTTTTTCAAGAAATTGAAATCTAAAATGATTAAATAAGAAGTATTAAAAAAATCAAAAAAGAGCTAATATCCCTGTTTATATCTCTGATGTTAAGCACTCTGGACTTTAGTTTATGACAGTGATATTGTGTCGTGTCCAGGCAGTGAGATCAGAGTTTCTCCTCCCTCAGACGCAGTACAGAGCACACCAGATGCCTGCAAAGATGGTCCTGTAACACTTCCCAAAATACATTTTCTTGCTCAACAAGGGAGATCGTTATTATAATCATGTCTCGGTATCACAAAGCAGCCATCGATGGCTATTTGGATCTTTTGAAAGAAGCCACAAGGAAAGATCTGAACACCCCGGATGAGGATGGCATGACACCTACTCTCTGGGCAGCTTACCACGGACACATCGAAGCTCTGCAGCTCATATGCAGTAGAGGGTGAGCTCGCAAAACCTGTTTTATATACATAAAACTTTCTGGACTCATCCTGTTCAGTGGCTATTGGTTTAATTAGTGAATTTTATACATTAAGTTTCCAGAATAATATCCATTTTAGTTTAAGTTAATGCTATTAAAAGGTTTTACAATGCTACCTTGCTTTGTGTGTCTTACAATTGTTTTTTAAGAATTAATGACTATATAGATTATGATGACTATATTGCATATTAGTCTGTCAAACCTCAAATCTTTAGTATATCTTTAAAAAACTGTACTTCTATAACATTAAGGAAATAAAATGGCACTTATGATAGACACTTTTATGACTAATACAACACTTTTAAGTACACTTTTAAAGTCAAATGATAATGATAATATGTTTTATATATTGTTTTTATGTTTTAAAGAAGCACATGAACTTGGTAATTTAATATTTAAACCTTATATAATCTAAATGTACTAAACTTCATCAGTACAAAATTACTAATATATAATGACGCAGATTTCACTAGACATTACATTTTATAATTTGTATTATTTTTTCATAAATGCACATTCAGCAGTATAATGTAACCAGTTTTCAAAGACAATAGAACTATGAAATTTCATATAAAGATGCACTTAAGTCATATTTAAGTATAGGTTTAAAAAGCACTTTAAAGTCCAACTAACTGCATTTATTTTAAACTTTTTTTATATATTATTTTGCATTTATATTATATATAAAAAACATTATAATTCAGTTCACAAAGTAAATTATTAAATAAAGTACTTATTTAAAAAGTATGTTGATATGTCCTTCTTTTTCACCTAAGGGTTATAATACATTACCACAGATTGTCCGGATTTAGCCAGTTTTATGACCTTTGGGCCGAGTCTTTTTACTTGTGTGCTTTATGAGTCAGTAATCACTCTTGTCTACAGCAAATCTCATAAAGGTCTTAAATGTTGTTACAATTTAAAGAGAGAGAGTTTCTCTCTGGGTAGCTCTGTGTCCTCCTCTGACTTCCGTTCTCGCATGATTTGCTGTGTACATCATTTGAAAAACTCCCAGAGCCGATGCCAAGAGTTCAATCAGCTAAATTAGTTATGCAAATCTGGAACAATAGGCCTCTTCATTTTTCCACAGTTTGTCCAGCGTAGAGTTTATTAATTCTGTGCAGCTTTGGGGGACGATCTCTCTCAGGATATAGAGCATGATTGCCGGCTGGCTCTCAAACAGCACAAAGTACTGTGTGTTAAATGTTAACCCAGACAGGAGTGTTTCTTGTCATGGATACTTAAAGTTTCGTTTCGCTCTCTTTCTCAAAAACTTCATGTGCCTCATCCACCTATGAACAGATGGTGTTTAGAGAGATAAGCTCTTGTAGATATTGTAATCAGTGGTTTTATGGGTGTACCTGTGGACTTTTTATTTTACAGCAAGTTACATATTAACTGTTTGCGTGCTTATAGCATCATATTCATCACAGGGAAATATGCGAGGGTGGAATTTTAATTGCTGCTGAGGACAAATGAGGCGTCAGAGAAGTGCCAAAGATTGTGGCTGATTTAAAATGGTAGTTCTTAAAGTGACCATATTATGTTTATTTACACATCATAATTTTACTTTTGGGCTCTGCTAGAATACATTAATATATTTAAATGATCAAAAAATCATATTTTCTCTCTACCTGAAATGGTCTGTTTTATTTCTGTCTCTTTAAAGCCAGCTTTGAAAGCATAGTCTGCTGTGATTGGTCCGCTGGCTCAGTTTGTTGTGAATGGTCAACCACTTCCCTTTTCAGCCTCATGAGAAGCTGTAAATAACATTATATCTAGAGTATGCTGTCAGTATTGCTGTACCAGTTTGATCCAGAGTCCGATAATCATTTCAGAGTCCGATAATCACTTCAAATTCACAAAAATAATGGCATCTTTCGGGTCGATTCTAACAATATCAGTCATATGTTGTAGTAGTTGTGGTATGGACTCTATTATTCTCTTAGAGTTAGAACCATTTTTATAAAGTTATAGTTGCCATTAAAATATTTGTCATTGGTGTGACAAAATTTTATTTTTGTGACATTTTCAAATTCTACATTTTAATAGTACCATCAGGATCCAGAGCATTGCTGAGCATTTTGTCATTTTTAGGTTGTCTAGCGTGGCAGTGTCAAAACCAGCTCATTCTGAGTCTGTGTCCAGACCAAAACTTGAGTAGGCAGAATCAAAACAGAGACCAGAAGAAGGCTGAGTTAAATTTAAGACTTTGGGGTAAACTAAGTCTGGTTTTGGACTGTATGCATGACTTGGAACAGACCACAAAATGTATCCACAGTGTTCAAGTATACTCAATACCAGACTTAAGGCATAGTCCAGATGCTCCAGAGTACAAGAGATGTTATACAGAGACCAAGAGCATGAGAATGTGGTCTTGGACTCGAACTGAGATGGACAGATTGTCTCAAGTGGTTGATAAGGCATTGTTAGTTGTTGTTTTTAGGGTGTTCTCTGTGGTTGCTTACTAGTCTAAGTCAAAAGTGACTGTACCAAAGTATCTGTGATATTCAATATATGTGACCCTGGACCACAAAACCAGTCATAAGGGTCAATTTTCTGGAAATGAGATTAATACATCATCTGGAGGCTGGAAAAATAAGCTTTCCACTGATGTATGGTTTGTTAGGGAGATACAATATTTGGCTGTGATATAAATATTTGAAAATCTGAAATCTAAGGGGGTACAAAAAAGTTAAATAGAAAATAATCGTCTTTAAAGTTGTACAAATGAAGTTCTTAGTAATGCATAAGCTTTGATATATTTACGTTAGGAAACTTATAAAATATCTTCATGAAACATGATCTTTTAATCTCTTAATATCCCAATGATTTGTGGCATGAAAGAAAAAAACGATAATTTTGACCCATATGTAATGGGAAGTTTCTGCTTGGTTTGTCGCCTCCACACCAATCACTTACGAAAGTAACAGCATCTCTATTCAAAATGGAAAATCAAACCATTTTTTGCTTGTTCCAACAAACCCTTTACCCTACGAATTGCAAATAGTAACAGTCATGTAAGCAGACTATCAAGTAATCGACTGATTGACACATGAATTAAAATGCTTGTTCATTATTATTTCTGTCTTGTAGAGGGGATCCGAACAAAAGTGACATCTGGGGGAACACGCCATTGCACCACGCCTCTGCAAACGGTCACATGCAGATTGTCAGCTTCTTAGTGAACTTTGGAGCCAACCTCTTCGCTCTGGACAATGACTTCCACACTCCCATGGACGTGGCTGCCTCTCGAGACCACATGGACTGCGTGCGCTTCCTAGACACCGCTGCCGCCCAACAGACAGGCCAAAACGGCAAAAGAGTGGCGCGGCTGAAAGAGCAGGCCACCAAAGATGCCGAGCGCAGAGTGAAGCTGTGCGAACGCGTCAAGAAGAGACATCAGAGCAAGATGGACAAGATGTACCGTGGCGGATCTGTCTCGGAAGGAAGTTCCCTTTCCAGCTCAGGTACCTTGAGCAGCGTGAACGGAGAACAGTTCTCCAAACTCATCGCCTCGGACACCAACGGATCCATCTCGTCGACAATCAAAGGAACCCTCCAGCGTAAATTTGGGAAAAAAGACAAAGAGACAGTGAGTAGACAAGGGGACGGCAATGTCATTTTTGTCAAACAAGACAGTGGCTCACAAGAGAAACCTGGTTTTGTTGACGTCTTCAACGAGCAGGATGAAATTCAGGAGGAGGATGATGATGATGCCAACAGAGATTCGGACGAGGAGGGAGCCAGTCAGGGCAAGTCTATTTTTGAAAGACCTGGTCTTGGGAAAATGGTTTTTCGCAGGAACTTCTCCATGGAAATGTCCATGGACCCTGAAGACCTCCCCAGCGGCAATACAGAAGACCTAGGGTACCTCATCCGCCAAGAGTTGTTTGAGACCGTGGAGGAAGGTCTGGAAGGTTTGGACGAGGACTCAGAGCTTCCTTGGAAGGAAGAGGACATCGGTCTGGATGAGGAAGAGGAGACCTCACACTTGGATTCCTTCTTGGCGTCGATCGGCCTGTTGGACTATGGTCCTGTGTTCACCCGCGAACACCTGGATCTTGACGCCCTCATGCTCTGCTCAGATGACGATCTTAAAGGCATCCGCATCCAGCTGGGGCCGCGCAAGAAGATCCTAGAAGCTTCGACTCGCAGGAAAGTTGTGCTGGAGCAGCCTGGCGTTATGAAGGACACCTTCCTTTAATAACGTGCACCACTTAATCCCACCATACACAGACATTCACAGTTTCTCTTCACTGACGCTCCTTTGCCATCATGTAGTTGTTGTTTCATAGCTCACATTCTGTGATTTTGATGATTGTAGGAAGTAGCACAGCCATTAAAAATGTCCTTATTGTAGTAAAATAATTTGAATCTCCACAACAAACATGTGACGTAAGCTGTTGTATGAGAATCAACCTTTTTTTTCCCAATAACATGTTGATTGTTTTCATCTTTGAAATAAAAGTAATTTGCGTATCTCTAAATACTGTTTATGTCTACAGGTCATGCCTATCGGTCTATATATCTATCCCTGAACACATTCTTCAAAACATAATATATGCAGTATGCTATTATAACTTTTTAATGTCTAATGACAGAATAAAACATACAAAAGAGAGGCATTAATTTGGTAGTAACTTCATCTCAGATAATGCATTTAAAACATAGTGGCTAACGTCTGAAGCTCCATAACCATGAGAAGCAGCCGCAGGTCCTTCAAGGAGACAATAAGTAAGCAAATAGTTGAAAATACACTATATGGACAAAAGTATTGGCACCCCCTTCTATTGAACAAGTCTGACTACTGTAGTGATTTCCAAGACTACAAATCTTAATGTTTAAGCATATAATGATATTCTAGGGAATTGTGTGCCTCTGATTTTATAGCAAGAGTTTGGACAGGACCCTTTTCTATTCTAAAATGACAAAGCCTCTCTGTATAATGCAAGGTTCATAAAGAAATAATTGATTCAGTCAGTGTGGAAGAACTTGAATGGTCTGGTGTGACTTTAAATACAAACCTTGAGCCAAAAACTCCACCAAATACCAATGACATTAACATGGTTACAGTCATTTTAGACACCTCCAAAATGGTTGGAACAGAGAGGGAAATACCATTTTTAAATACATGAATTATGTTTCCATCTTTGTTTTGGAAGAGCCTTCTTCTGTTCTAAAGAAGGGGGTGTGCCAATACTTTTGTCCATATATAGTGTACATTAAAACCCACAATAGTGCATACTTTCTTTTTATCCTGGACTTCTTTTCCATCGCACTGGTGTTGACTGCTCCAGCAGAGGTCTGCTCTGGATGTGAGACTAGAGGGGTGTTAGAAACAACAGGCATGTTCATTTCAGCAGGTTCTGTTGGTTTGTGCACTGTGTATTTTCCTTTGACTGTCAGAGAAATGTAACGAGAAAACCTTGCACTATCTCCTGCACTGATGCTGCTGCTGCTTCTTCCACTGAGATCTTCAGTATTTCCTCTTCAGCAGGCTCTTTCTGGAGGGCCTCCTCTGGATTTAGGATGCAGTTCTCCTTTTGCAGGGCTGGAACAGTCATTTCATTTTTCACATCATCTGCCTTTATCTCCTGAGGTGAAAACTTCCAGTAAAGCACTTCCTGAGCAGCCTGCAAATGCTACCGAAAGCAAAGAACTTCATTCAAAACAGATGCAATGAATTACTTAATTCTAAACAATATAGGATGAAAAGTTTGCCCAACGGCTAGTTTAGTGACAGCCATTTCAAACCTGTATAACTTTCATCTTCTGTTAAACACAAAATAAAAATGTCGTTCTTCTCTATACAAAGAAAGCCACTGGAACTCATTGACTTTAATTACATTCATTACAATATCTTCATTTATCTTCAACAGAAGAGAGAAAGATTTGTAACAACTTAAAGGTGATTGAATGATGACAGAATTGTTACTATAATTATGACGGTAAAGTATGAGTATATTCCTGATTAAAAGTCTCAGTTAAAAGTTTTCAGCCAAATCAAATGTAGTTTTCAATCTACATTTAAATTTAGGACTAGCACAGTTAAGTTATGGAAAACACAGGGCCCAGTAAGTGTTTGTTTGTTATTGTTTTGACTGATATGATGTGAATGTTGAACCTGTTCAATGATTCTCAGATGTAGGTCATAAACATAGAGAAGGAGGAGCTGATCTGTGATGGAAAGATGATCAGTCATTGTGAATAGTTCAGCCGACATCTGCAAGAGCCCAACAGTTGCTTCAGTTATATCAACACTTCAGTCTAACGTGGAGAGAAACTACATTTACTGTATGTGTAGTTTGACTTGAAGATTAACTCCAAAAGCATAGATATTATTTTGATAACAACAACAAATCGTTCAAAAGGGAATACTTACCAACAGCGTCCTCTTGAGTCAAACTAATCAGAAAGCACAGCTTATGACTGGTTGATTCTTAAAAAATAGCTAAATGAAAAGCTAACGTTGTCTGAAAGATGCTTCAGAAAGTAGGAAAGCTATTTGATAGGTAATTTAAAAGCGATAGACTAGCAAAAACTTGTGCTTTGAGTTGTGGCCATCTATGGGCAGACTATTATTTTTGAATCAAAACATTCTATTGCTGCTGTATCTGCAAAGCATTTACCAACCGAAGAGCTAATTTAACTAGTGAAGTAAACAAAGTAAAAATATAGAGTAAAATTAAAACCTGTTATGAAGATTTTTTATTACAATGTTTGTTTTTTTCATTGTTATTATTATGTAGAATCTGCTATTGTAAGGGTAAAACTAATTGGATTAAAAATCATATCAGTTTTAGTGTTTTCATTTGAAATACCTCTGCCTTTACAAAGTCTGGCAATTCAGCTTTACCATCACCAAGAACTTAGAAAATTGTTAAAAACCTTCGCAATATTACTGTTTTATCTTGTGTTTTTGATCAAATAAATACAGGGTAAAATAACATTTTGTGCACTCTAACAAAATGATAGCTAAAATGTGGCAGTTTATTCACTAAAATCTTACCATATCCAAAAAAACGGGCTCACTCTGCTGTTATTTAATAGATAAAATGCACTAGAATATTATTGAACACTACGTGGAGATCCGTTATTAATTAATATATTAATATTAATCAAGGATTTATTGACTTTTAATGCACCTTATTTCAAAATGTACAGAAATATGTGCTTTCATATGTCTTTAAGTTTTTAATTTTATTTATTAATTATCCCATTTATTACTAATGTCTAGATTCAGTTTTAGTTTGGCTCTAGTTTTGTATTTATTCCAGTTTATGTGAAATCATTCATCTATAGATTGGATTTATATTCTTAGAGTAAATCCTTTTCACTGGACAGTTTCATACGGCTGAACACAGCCATAATTCAAAAGCCTATGGAAAATCATATTGGCATTTTGTTAAGGGGGGAACCATTGTGGTGCTAGCAGCATAGACACAGCCAGTCAGACTCATCATCTATGTAAGTTTATTTGACTCCCAGTATAGTAGATGGCGATAATGAGATAAAATAATGTCAGTGTCAAAGTCTTTGTGTTTTTGGATGCCCCACTGAGCAAAGGAGTCACAGAGGAGATGAATTGTTGAATTAATAATTATTTTTATTTTCTTTGAGTACAAAGAGTATTCTCGCCGCTTCATAAAATACAAACTGAACCACTGATGGCAGAGGATTACATTATACGATTTAAAAATTACGCCTTATATGGTTTAATATGCATAAACTAAAAAGGAAAACCAGTCAAGCAGAAGTCTCCATCCTATTACAGGCCTGTCACGGGAACCAAGCCTTGAACAGCATTATCAGAAACACAATAACTGTGATTACGTACAGAAAGAAAAAGATCACATCTATTATTGTTGCCACTCTGGTCCAGCACAGGCCTTTCCTCTCTTGTTTGTTTTGATGCGCAGCAGCAGCCTGAAACTCCACGAGGATCTGCTTCAGGACGTCAAAAGTATGCAGCTGTTCTTCACTTCTGTCTGTTTCTGAGTCTGGAGAGCCCTTGGTGTCCTTCGCCGCATCTGTGAGAAGAATTATAAACATATACAATATCACAGATGTTTTACAAAGGACCAGCTTCTTTTAAAGGGTTCATACATGAGTGAAATGGATTTATATTATTTCCTTTATGCTGCACTTTTAAATTTACCATGGTATAATTGCCATCTTTTTTGTTGTTTTTTGCAACTTTGCAAATTAACTTAAAGCCTCTCATTATTAGATGCTGGTCAAACATTTACCAGAAACAGCAGATGAGCTTTCCCTTGGCTTTACTGAAACTGTCTGATGTCCTTTAGCAATCAGAAAATTCACAAAAATGGTCTCCAGAACGCTGATGCCAATGAGAGTGAAGATAACAACACAATAAACCCCTAGAAAAACCACCAAATAGAAATAATATTAATGATAATAAAATATATGTATAAAATAGTGTTATCAAACGATTAATCACATCCAAAAATAAATGTTTGTGTGTGTGTGTGTGTGTGTATGTGTATTTATTGTGTATTTATTAATACACACATTATTTATATATGTGTGTGTGTATATATATGTATTTACATGTTTTTACATGTCTACATTTATATGCATATAATAAAAAATAATAAATAAATTTAAATATATATATATATATGATAGTGGATGCAATTGATTGTGATTAATCGTTTGAGAGCACTAATATAAAATATAACCTATTTTCACACAACACAAACCCAGTCAATTAATTTCAACCGTTAATTATTTATTTCTCCTTTTGTTTTACTGTAGAAGAGTACAAATACACTAAATTACATAGCTGCTATAACACAAAATATCAAAAATGAAAAGAGGGGTAAGATGGCCCCTACTGAGATATAAAAACCACATTTACATAATGTATAAATTATTTTGGATATAGTTATTCATTTATTTATTTTTTGTCTATTTAGCTGAATAATTGAATAACCAACTGCAGACAAAGCAGAAAACTCGTAAAAGGGATTCATATGAACGGTAATATTATTCTGTGACTTAAATACAGGCATATGTCCATATTTAACTGAATCTTACAATTTTACTCAGGTCTTAGCCTTTGTATTATGAACTGTTCAAGATTATCAGATACAGTCTTACCAATCAGGGGAATATCACTGGCAGTAGAGGGCAGCATGTCTTGGAGAAGCAGCAGTAACACAGAAATAGACAGAAGCAGAGTTACTTTGAAACCCAGCTTCTCTCCTCCAGTTGAATCGATGAAGAAGGAGGCCAAATCCAGAATAAGGAAGTAAAGTACTGGCATCAGAAAGTTAATGACATACAGCAGAGGTCTCCTTTTCATGGTCATCTGCAAGAACAGAAATCTCTAGAAATACACAAAAGCATCTGATGCCAGTATCTCAGCTGTGAGGTTGTAGGTCAAACTATCAATTAATGAAAACGTCTCTGTAAGTGGTTTTCCTATTTAATAACAACTACTGGATGAACACAAAATCACACTGAGATACAGTACATCAACAAGGAAAGATTTAAACTGAATGGTTCCCTTGTGAAAAAAGAAGCACAATGTACGGTACTTTTACTTATTATTGAAATATACTTAAAGAATACAGTTAAGCGTGAACTTTATCCTATGCCTTCCGACACAACTGTATGATATTAAATGCAATTAAATTAAAATGTATTATAGTTTAAATTTAGATCAAATGCAATTTTTGACCCATTTAAGTAGAATGTAATTTTTCATTTTCAAATTTGATATAAATATATTTGTAATTACACATTGGTAATGATGAATTTTAGAGTTTAATACATAAAAATATAGATTAATATATAGATTAAAATCTTTAAATACATTAAAATATATTTACTTTAAATTAGTGCTGTCGTGTGATTAATCGCATCCAAAATAAAAGTTTTTGTTCACATAATATATAAATACACACACAAATATAGTACATATTTTAAATTTATTTGCACGCATATATTTATATTCATATAATTTGTTATATATATAAATATATTTAATATATAAACATATTTTCTTAAATATGTACATGCAAGTGTCTATATATACATAATAAATATACATACCACACACACACACACATTATGCAAGCAAGAACATTTTGGATGCAATTAATCAGCACTACTTTAAATGTAACTATGAAAAATAATACAGCTGAAATCATAATCAAGTACTTTACATGTGCTTTAGTGTGTTAGTCAACACAGAATATTAAAACATGATGATTTAAAATATAATTTATACTATTTTTATTTATTGATGATTGATGCAGATTTTTTTTTTTACATATGTATTTAAGTGTTAAACAGTCACAAGGGCCTTTTGGTTAATAAATATATATATTTTTTTAAATAAAAGTTAATAAACCTTTTTTTTTATAAAGGTTCTTATTGTGCTGACTTGCCCCACATACAGTATTGTGACACCATGCCTCGCTATTAGAGAACCAGTTCAATAAACTGATTTTTTTTAGTGATTGTCCAAATTTCCATTACACTTACATTCTTGTTTTAGTATTGCTTTAATGTTACTGAAGTGATTATACAGTGAAGTGCACAAATCACATTCATTTATGTCATTGTTTTGTACCGTATATATCAGCTGATCCTGTGGTCCTCCTAGAATACTGATATTGGCTTTAGACAAATTTATACTGAGGAGTTCCCACTCTCCCTGAGTTTGAAAGGCCTTCTTGGAGCTGAGGGTCAGGAACGAAGCATCAGAGAAGGGGCTGATTACGAGCTCCTCATCTGAGAAAAACACAACAACAAAAGACCAACAGACATTACAATGACTGAATGTCAAATCTCCAGCAGATGAAGTCATGTTTGCCAACATCAGGGTTGTGCGCCAATGTTTTTGTAACATTTGGTTTCAATTCAAATACACATAAAGCATCTTGTGGGTGCAAATAATTCATTTTCACTTTAATGTGAACTGAATTCTTCAGCTTTAAATTCTGCCCAACCCTGATCCACATTGTTTCAAACGTACTTAAATGGATGGGAGACTGAAGGGTGAAATTGCAGCTTTGGACGTCAAAGGGAAACTGGTGCAGGTTCATCCTGCAGGCCGTGGTCACAGCTAAAGTGTTAGACGTCACAACAGCACCTCCACTCTGTAACTGGACATACGGATTCTCCGTCGATGCAAACTCTGTCTTAATGCTAAATGGACAAAAACAAAGTAATAAGACTCAACTTTGAAGGGACAGTTTACCCCACAAATGAAAACCCATGTCATTCGAAACTCATCCCTGCTGAACAAAACAGCATATGCAGGTCAGGTAGGTTTTGAAGCTGGGATGCTGGTTTAAAGCTGGTCCTTTGCTGGTTTATGCTGGTCACGTGCTGTCAAAGGACCAGTTTAAATTAGCAGGGATGACTTATTCATTTTCATTAACATAAATTAATATAGAGAGTTCTGTTCCTCCACTGGAAGTATAGTCCACCAAAACATTTACACTTCAAAAAGTTTCAAAAAAGAAATTGTAAAAGAAATACAAATTAATCGAGCGATTCAGAGTGTTTTGGAAAAAAACGTGTGCTGTCAAACGATTAAAGCCCCGTTCATGCCACAACTATAACGATAAAGGGACAGAGAAACTATAACGCTTGAAACATTTTCAGAACCATTTTTTTTTCAAGCTGATGAACGATAGAAACATTGACAGCCAATCAGAATCAATCCTGATCACGCGCTCGAGCTTGTAATGAACAGATGTTTGCTGACGTGGACCCACATATTTAATGGTAAACTTCTATAGTTATCGTGTCTGGTGTGAACGGGCCTTAATAGTGATTGGTCGCACCCAAAAGAAAAGTTTTTATTTACATAATATATGTGTGTGTAATGTGTATATTTATGATGTATAAGACTATATAAAGACACCCATGCAACTATTATATTTCCAAAAAATGTTTTAATATAAATAATATGCAAATAAACATATAGGCATGTAAATTGCTATGTAATTTATATATAAGATGAGACGAAAGTCTTGGGTTTTGCACAACCTTTAGGCGAGAAAATTATTTATAAATGTATTAATAGATTTATTGCAGGCAATTGTCAGTATTTGAATAATTATGATGTCTTCTTGTTACATTAGCATGCTCTTTTTGCAATACAATCTACTAATACAAACACAAAAGACCAAAGAATTCCTCTACAAGAATTTTCTACAATTAGCAAACCGTGCAGATTTCTACAAAATGAAAAACCTTTCAGTGATGCCGATGTCTGGAGTCCAAACCATGTCCTTTTTAACTGTAAATAAACTGATCCCACAGAAGTCTTCTGGGTTCCATACTATGAAATCATTCAACCAACCCTGAAAAGTTATAAGGATTATGTTAATAATGGTCAACCATAATTTAATACATACAATTATTTAATAAGAGTAATATACTACGCTTATTCTTTTTACATTTGTTTTTATTTTCCATCGGTTTAAATATGACCTTAAATGACAACTTTCGATGTGTTGCTTCAGTTAATAAGTCCAGAAATTATTTTATTTCCAGATAAAATGTATTTTTTTTTTAAAATACTTGTGTGAAGTTGAAGGTTTTGAAATCTCTTACATGTACAATTGTGATTTGTGTTGAGAGGCTCTGCGCTTTCTCATTCTGTGGAAAGAAAGAAGAAATAAGTGTTAAGTGATGATGCTACAGTAAACTGCTTGTCGTCCAGCGTCATGGTGTTCGGTTAAATCAAGCTGGATTTACCACTTCTGTGATGGACGTCACATACAGGTTCATAAAAACAAGGGTAGGAGTTTTCCACATAGTTACGGGCCGCAGGGACGTCATCTGAACATCATCATTGCCCAAGCCCAGATATTCACTAATCGCCTTGTAACTGCAGTTTCCAGCAGCAGAGGCCGAGCCTGCACAGATCAAACTCCACTCAAGTCACAGTTATACAGTCAGAGAATATCACGTTTCCACATTCATCCTTCTGTAAATATACTTCTCAACTAGTGAGTCCATTCTGATAAGCAAAAGTAAACAGCAGATGCATGTTAACTGAAGTTAAATAAAATGTATATTGAATGCAGTTGGTTGAACTTTAAAGTGTTTTTGACTCACTTAAGTAGGACTTACGTGCATCTTTATTGTATTAAAATACTAATTACTTCCATTGTCAGTAACACTTTTTTTTAAGGTGTCCTTGTTACATCTACTTACTATTATACTAACAATAAATCATGCATAATTACATGCAAGTAACCCTAAGTCAAACCCTAATCCTAACCCTAAGCATAGTAACTACATTTAATATTACTCAGTACCTAAATGTATATTTACACTTTAAAATAAAGTGTGACCTCTGTTGTCTTCAAAACATGGTTGAAGTAAACTGCTGAATGCTGACAAACATTTAGCATAAACTAAAATATACTTTAATTTTTATTAATTAATTCAATTAATGTTTACATTTCTATTGCAGGTCATGTATTTAAATATATAATTACACATTTATAATAATTAATTTCCAATTTAGCACATATATTCATTTTAAATATATCTTTGAATAACATGATAATCAAGTATTTTACTTGTGCTTCAGTATGTTAGTCAGCACATAAAATTAAATGTATTATAAGATTATTAAAACCTAAATTTTAGAATGACGTAACAGTAAAACAAAGTTAACATTTTAAGTGAAAAATGAAGGTGCCTTTCTTGTGTAACAGTTTTGTCAGGTATGCTTACAACAAAATTAAATTTATGACATATTAAAATATATATATAGTACTAAATAGTTGTAATTTTACATTTAAAAAAATTTGCCACTATCCTAGGTTTTGCCTATTTGTCAGTAAGAATTGTTTACTAATTTAAAACACTAAAATTGTATAAGCTCCTTCTTTTATATATGAAGTATTGTAAATTAGAATAAGCAATATTGTGCTACACTGAATGATAATGTAACATTATTTCAAATCAAATTTATAAAAACTTATCTAAAATGTTAAAAGTAGACACTTAACTTACATTACTGTATATATATATATATATATATATATATATAAAGAATGGGTATTGTAAGGACAACTTTGATGAAAGGTTTTGATCCACTTCAAATGTTTACTACTGTATAATTGTAACTGCAATATTTCAATATAATCAAATTTTGCCATTGTGGAAAGCAGACATGCATTCATCTTCAAAGCTGTACAGAAGGTAAGGTAAATATGACACAGACAACGACAACAGACATTCCAGCTGAACATTTAAAACAGACTTACCGACTGAGGCCAGATAAAATATTAGCCACCCTAGATACATGGCAAACAGTCAGGAGATTGGGTGCTGTTTGGGTGACTGTCAACTGGTCTCATATTTATATGCTATGAGTGAGAACCATGTCCAACCTCCTCTTTTGTTCTCAGTTAAAAAAAATTAATAAAAAACTATACAAACAGCTGATGTCATTTCTATATGTCCATTGCCATTTTGTTTATGTCCTTCCCATGGTCGTTACTCAAGCTTGCATCAGCTGACTCTCAGCTGTTCCCCATCTATAGGAATACGCCACCTATCTAAGCATCCATATATAAAGTCATTCAGTACTATCAGCAGTTTTCACATTGCTCAATAGCTAATGACCCATGTACATTTTGTGCAAACTAACTCCCAGTACCATTTAAAAGGGTTGCATTTGCACCAACAGTGGGTACTAAGAAGTGATGTAAGCTTGTCGACAGCGACGTCACAATTAGTTTGGGTACTATGAAATAGTTCCTGCAGTGCGAAAGGCCCCTATATGAATTGGAGCAGGGTTGGAACTAAACACTGCAGGACTCCGGCCCTTCAGGAGTTTGAGCATCAGCATCTGCTGTCAACAAACGTCTGGCAGACATCTTTCAGATGTCAGTTTTACATAAACTCTAAATCATAAACATCTTAAAGACATCTAATAGACATCTATTTGACATCTAAAAGGAGACATCCAATAGACGTATTGCAGATGAGCAAACAACGTACATAACACGTCTTGCAGATGTAAATGCAGACATCAAATAAACATGACCCCACTTCTCTACAGCACTGATAATTTTCATAGCACCCCCGGAGCTATTATTCTCACTATAGTGTTGTTGCCGGCGCCATGTTCTGGAGATGGTGTACTTTCTTTGTGCTTCCAAAAGAGGTTACAAGAAGAAATCACTGGTTAAATTGTATTTACAACACTTTTCCCAAACAGTTCAAACCAAATATTCAGATGTGTTCAGCGCATTTTGGATGCAACAAATTTCTAGTTTGTAATGGCTTTTGTTTTATACAAATTGTCGCATTTCAGGAGGCAGGGCTTAAAGGAGAACTAAAATGAAAACCCAAAAAACATTACGTAATAATAATTTTTTATGAGTGTGAATGTAACTCATCTCCTAATGTCTGATTTGTGATTTCTATTGTTACGCACAGCTTAGTAATTAATAAAGTTATGATGTGTCCACCATAATTCATAGGTACCTGTGTGCATGCATCAAGATCAGTGTTCACGTGAGTAATTTAAATATCATATACATTAATGTAGTGGCTAAAGCTTTATTGACTCAGTATAGCTTTACAAAAGCATATATTTTAGAGAAGTGTTCCAGATGATTGCACTGGGGCTTTAAGACTAATCTAATTAACTCTTCACCACTGTTTCACAAAGAGGTAGTTACGGAGGCTTGAGCCAATAACAATGCAAATACAGTCTGAAAGAGAGAGAGAGAGGGCTAAATTTCCCAGAGTCTGTTCAGCAACAGCCTCATCAAAGACAGCGCCATTATTTAGCGCTATCAAAAATAATTCCGTGGGAAAAATGTTTAATAGTTTATCATTTTTATCCTGTTATTTCTTATTTATTGGCTTGGTCAGTGTCGTTGTAGGTTTTGGTTCTTTTGCTGTTTTGGGCTGTAAGGACCTTTGAAATAACCAAAATCATTTAGCGAACTAATATGGACATGTAACAGGGTCATTAGCTGTCCGGAACTACTTTAGCTGTGTGCGTTTATCATTCAGATTCGAGCATTCAGCAGTCTCTTGGTATAAAAAGTAATTAATTCAGTTATATTTTAATTGATTGACATTTCAAAGAAAATGAAACCTGACAGAGAACGAACGCAGATACGTAGCTGTATGTGTGGATTCACAAACATGATGGCACCAAGATGCACCTTTGCTGATAAACATCTCAATCCAGATGAAATGGATTATTTTATTAAGTTATTACTTTCATTCAACACCAAGCCTTGACCATTTGATATGGTCGTCTAAGCTCTATCCTTCCCATTCTCCCCAGAATATTGTGACAGCAATGAATAACCATCGTCAATCTTGGTAAACCCAGGTACTACCAATATGGTGTACAGAAATAGAGCCAGAAACACAATTCAAACCAAGATACCCTGAAAGCTTGTTAACCAGCTCAACAAATCATTAATACAACCAGTAGAGATGATTTTGAAGATAAAAAAATAAAAAAATTAGCTGATCAAAGCAGCCTTTTAAGTTCCCAAACAAACAGACACAACTTAAAGGAATAGTTCATCTAAAATTGAACATCCAGTCATCATTTTCTCACCCTTATGTTGTTCCAAAACTCTGTGACTTTTATATTTTAGAGGAACAAAAGAATGGTAATATTTGAATTTTGGTCACCAAATTGCTTTCCATTTCCAGAATAAAACACATTTCAATGGGAACAAAAACTATTTGGTTACAAACATTCTTGAAACACTGCGAAGAAGAGTAGATGATGTCAGAACTTTCATTGTTGGCTGAACTATACCAATAATACCCTGAGATCCACGCATGTTTTCGGTACAGTTTAAGAAATCCTCCTTTAATACACATCAGTCGGCAGTTTGAAATCCTTGAAGCAATAAAAAGAGATGTCGCCATGATCCACCACCGCAAACGTGACTGGGACGTCTCCACTTTGGAAGGACAGCTGCTTCATGGCATTCAGATCAGGCACTGGACCGTCAAAACTGTCAATGTACAAAGACAGATCAAGACTTTTACAGACATTAATTACAGATTTTTTGTCACTTGATACAGACCCCAAGCAATTTTTATCAGAAGCCCGATGTATGCATAAACATTAACAAGCCATGGAAAATTAACAAAAAAACTGCATCACTTATCAGACAGCTAAATATGACTTGATTACTATTTAGTACTGCAAAACAAACTAATTTTCCTGTATGATCCAGTCACTGTATAACTAAGGCAAAATGACAAAACCAACACAGCAGATGAAAGACAATCGATCATTGTGAGCAATAATGCCGGTAATAAATCAGCCGACTCATTTCAGTGTGTTTACCTGCAGACACACATGCGGGCGTAAGGCTTTCCAGGGAGGCTCTTTTTATACTCTGCCACCGTGTCTGGTTGGTAAACATCAAAACTAATCTTCCACTGGTCTGACGGGGACAAGCTGAGAAAACAGACTGTTTAAAATAGCAGTTCAATCATCTCAAACTCTTATTTGACTTCCATTTTGAGACAAAGGGCAAAGCTACCAGGTTACTCTGACTGTATTTCAGTACCCTTGATGAAAAACCCAGCATATACTGGTTAGATATGTTTTGAAGCTGGTCCTAAGCAATTAACTCTTGCTCAGAAACCAGCTCATGACCAGCTTAAGCCAGCAGCCATGCTTTAAAACATACCTAACCAACAAGACAGGACAGTTAAGGTGGGCTATACTCACCTGGAAACCCCCTCAGACCAGCTCGAAGACTTGATAATGCTGATCTGGTTCAGCAGTTCACCTGTATCAGAACAGGACAAAAAAAGAACATTTCCTTAAACAATTTAAAAGGTAACTTAATAAGCACACAATCATTGATTGATTGATTGATTGATTGACTTTATTAATCCCACAATGGGGAAATTTCTTAGGACATGTCCTTCGGAGATACATTCAATTATTTGATTATCGTTTTAAAGGTTATCTATTTGACATATATTTTTACGAGAATACAAACCTATTTTAATGATCAAATACGATTATTAACACATATCTTTTTATTTGCATATTATAAAATATAACTTTTACACATTATAAAATAATCAATAATCAAATGGAAAAATAACCATTTAAATGAAATTAACAATGAAAACATTTTGTATTATGAACTTACAATGAACCATTCAACATAATTTCTATAAAAAAAAATACAATTTTAAAGTTTAAATCACATAAATTACTACCACTCAACAAACATGAATTAAATTATTATTCTATTATTATTAATGTATTATATTATTAATATTTATTTATGAATACATTTATATTTATCTATATAATATTTTTATTACGATGGCTGTTATTGTTAGCTAAAACTATTAAAATTACATAAAACAAAACAAAACAAAAAAATACTTAACCAAAATAAAAATAACTTAATCTATAGAAATACTTAAACAAGTAATAATAGGAAACATTAGCATGTTACCGCCCACTTGTTGGTCTTTTCGCCTTGGTCTGAATGAAAATGCAAAATCATTCTTTGCCACTAGGTGTCACTTTTGGAGCATTAAAAGCTCACAAACACTGCTTTAAATGAAATCGACCGATCACCAGAAATGTTTGGAAAAATGAATCGCTGAACGAATCGTTTGAGAGTCATTGAACAAATAGGGTAAAAATAAATCCATATTGTAATAAAATTAAAGTGTTTTTTGACCTTGCATGTATGTCAACCTGTTGTTTGGGACGCCCAAAACCAAAATATAAACTTTTTATAACCCATAATAGGGGCACTTTAAGAAATCTGTTTGTTTATTCGTTGTCTAATTGCAGTGTGTCATCTTACGGTGTGAGCTGCACTGGCCGGGCTGAGTGAGGGGCGTCACCTCCTGCTCCCACAGGTGCACGGGTCTGTCTTTCTGCCTCCGTTTCCTCCTGTCCTCCAGCAGCTGCAAATACTCAGCCCAGTTCCTGCAGCGCCTCACCTCTCGGTCACTGTTAATGTCCCTGTGATAGCGATCCCTGTCTCTCTGACGCTCCCTGTCACGCTGCGACAGCTTCTCCTGCTTAATGTTGAGTCTGCTGACCCATGGGGACAAGTTGCAGCCGCTCACCTCCAGCGCCCCGGGCAGCAGGCTGGGGTCTGGAGACACCAGAGACTCAGAGCGGCTCTGGCAAGAGCCCAGGTCTGGGAAACAGATGCTGCTGAAGTCCCAGCGAGGAGCTGGGCTTCGACCTTGAGCAGCACACGGCTGGACATCCTCCTCCATCCACCACGTCCTGTCAGAGGTGTCGGAGGACTGCACGGGCTCCTCCAGAGGTTCCTCTGCCGGAGATTCACTGCTCTTGACTGGCTCTTCACTTCGGTCCTCAGCTGTCGTCTTCTCCTCTGGTAATGTGTTCTGTTCGTTACTAAGACAATCAAGAAGAGATGAGAGATGAGATTTAGCAGGATTTAGCAGTCGCCCAGGCAAAATGTCAGGCTGCCAAAACTAATTTATTAATATTTCATGCTATCTCGTCCCTCCTCTTTTATCACTTGAACTGCTTGCACCATTAAAATGATTTCTGAAGAATGACACTGAAGACTGGAATAATGATGCTGTGCTTCACAGGAAGAAATTCATTAAATTAATATGTTTAATTGTTTAATAACATTATAAAATTTTACTGTTTTTGTCGTATTTTTGTTTTGTGTAATTATGTATTTTAATATTAATCTAACTACATGTACTTATTATACATGTATGTACATGTATATATACATATGTATGATTGTGTATATAAACATAGCCTAATATGGTTTTATGGTTAGGGATAGTACTGGGTTTGGCTTAGGGCTAATTGCACGTAACTATGAATAATTAATGTTATTATAATAGTAAGTACATATAACATTTGTAACAAGGCAGCCTTAAAATACATACCCAGTACCCAGAAAAGTACAAAGATGAAAAACAATTTAGAAAATATTTTTAAATAAGCTCATTTAAACACTTCGATTGAGCTAAAATTGTAACACCTCAGCTGGAGTTGCCAGTGAAAGCCACTAGATGGCACTCCAGCTCCATGGTTCCATTGTGTGTTTGTCTCCGTTGCTATCTCAGGACTTTTATTATGAACTCAGCTCCTCCCACCTTGTAGCCTATTATCACGTGTACATAAACCCCGGATGTCTATGTGTGTGCACGGTTCATTGTTTGGAGTTTTCCCCATCATCGTTCTTTGTTCCCCTGTGTTTCCCTGTATTGGATATATCGTTGTGATCTTGCCTGTTCTTGGACTCTCGCTCTCGTCTTGCCCCTCTGGATTTACCCTTATAATAATAAAACACAATCCTAAATTTTGTGTATGGATCTGTTAGTTAACAACAGCAGGGCCTGAGGAAGAAACATCATGTACCTGGACACAGGACTTAAAGAGCGCTTCCTCTTCAGCTGTTTTCTCTGTTTGTCCCATGATGATGCTGGCAGATTCAGCTGTCTCTCATATGTGGATGAGACTGAACTGTGTGAAAGATATATTAGAAATATTAGATGAGAGTTTAGAAATATTGCACAATATCATTCTGTAGAAAAGTTGGTAGAAACATGCTAATTATTGTCCTGAGAATAAGACCATGGTCGTTACCTGGGGTCAAATCTGTTCACAACATACCCCAGCCTTTTCAAATGTCCATAAACCTAAATTAAAGAAGACAAATTACACTTACGAATGTTTAAAGGTGCACTCAGTATGCTTTTGTTGTCTATTTTGCTCTTCTTTGTCTCGGTGGTTTTTAACTCTGTATACATGTACATCAATGTGTCAACAGTTTAAAGCTATTTTAATGGCAAAAAATACTGGGTGCACCTTTAAGAAGAACCTTTTTCTCATTCAGATGACACATAAGACGAACAAACCTGATACTGATGAAGAGTCACAGTTTCTTGAGAGAGAAAGCGCTCGTATCCCTCCTGAATAGATAAAGGAAGGTCCCGGTAAAATACCTGCACATTACCCTGAATCACAAACAGGACACAAAAACATAAATGATTTCTGAAGGATCGTGTGACACTGAAGACAGGAGTAATGATGCTAACAAATCAGCTTTGCATCACAGGAATAAATTACAGTTTAACAGATATTAAAATAGAAACCATTTATTTTGAATTGTAAAAATACTTTTGCAGTTGCAGTTTGCAGTTTTTTACTGTATTTTTTGATCAAATAAATGCTTGGTTTATATATTGAAAATATTTACATGTATTTATACTTATATTCTTATTTTATATTATCGATAAAATTACTATTTTATATTATCGATAAACATATTTAATGTATAAACATAACCTACTTTTCTTAAATATATACATGCAAGTGTGTGTATTTATACATACAATATATTTTTTGCACAGCACACACACATATATTACGTAAATAAACTTATTTTTGGATGCGATTAATCGCGAATAATCATTTGACAGAAATATTTAAATAATTTATTATAAATACAGCACAGCCTCTTAGACCTTTGCCATACAATGATGACTGAGAGACATGCAAATGAACATTTTATCAAGTCATAATCAAGTAAACTTGCTTCTGTCCAGTAAATGTTCATCTTAAAATCTGCACATGGTATACGATGGTATAAAATTAGGTAAAACGTGATATAATTAAGAGTATGAAAATGTCCACTCACACATTCCATGAGGTAAAGAGCCTCTTCAGGAAGCAGGCACTGCTTGCCTCTTTCTGAAAAACCCATCGTCTGCCAAAACTTCCCCTGCAAAACATGACATAATGACTGAGAGCGGCCCAGCTATGAACAGATGGAGATGATATTTCATTTGATGTCTGTCCTGGACTCACTGCTGGTGACTGCAGCTCCATGAGTCTTTTGTCTGGGATCCAGGCAGCTTTCACTAGATTCCCTCTGTTCACAAACACAGCACCACATTTCTTAGATTGTGTAGTGAGCGAGTGTGTGTTTTTATGAAGTCACTCACTGTCTCTCGACTCTCTCCTCGGACAGGAGCGTCCAGTGCTCATTCAGACTCTGCTCCAGACGGGCCCTCTGCTGCTCTGAGCCACTGGGCAGGAAGTCCTTCTGACCCCTCACTGGGATCTTGTGACTCCGGGACCTCGCTTCAAACAGCTCTGATGGACTGCAAGCAAAGCCAAGACAAATACATAGAAACGGGATATTAAAAAAAAACCTATGTGTAACAGGACACAGCTGACTTGTTAACATAGTCTCATACTGACAAAATAAAGATGATAATATCAAATAGCAACATATCTTTTCTTCCATATCAGAGTGAAACAAATTAACGATAAAGAAAAATGTTGTTGATTAAATGTATTTAAAATGTGGCTGTTGAACTCAAAACTGGAGGAAGATGAACAAGAGATGGCATGGACGGAGTTTATTTAACATTATGAGGAGAATTATTGTATTATTTTTATTGTTATTTGTTATGTTTTGTTTACAATAAAATATATGAGACATGAATATATAAGTGAATTCTCATTTCATTCAAGCCAACTTTTTATGCTATATGAACTTCTATAAACTTATGTAGAATTTTATTGTGAAGTGACTTGTGGCCAGCTATGGTGACCCATACTTGGAATTTGTGCTCTGCATTTAACCCATCCAACGTGCACACACACAGCAGTGAGAAGTGAACAACACACACACCGTGAACACACAGCCTATCGCCCGACCAATAGCAGTGGGCAGCTATTCCTACAGCGTCCGGGGATGCTTGTTTTACCTTTGTTATAAACCCATACATTAAATTTTAAAATAGTACATACTATTATGTTTAAATCTATTATCATATAAGCAGAGACTGAAATCACTGAAAATAAAAACATTTAAATTCTGTGCGTAAATCATTGCCAAAACACTCTAGCCCATCGTGCCTAAACGACTACCGCCCTGTAGCACTCACGCCCATCATCTTGAAGTGCTTCGAGCGGTTAGTCTTGTCACATCTGAAGGACTCTCTCCCACCTACTCTGGACCCACACCAGTCTCCATAGTGCTGCACTCTGTACTCACACACCTGGACAATAAGAACACTTATGTACGGATGCTGTTTGTTTACTTCAGCTCAGCATTCAACACTGTCATACCCTCCAAGTTAGTTGCCAAACTCAGAGACCTAG
>JAUCMR010000071.1:20413670-20460835 GCA_032357425.1 Enteromius argenteus
TCAGGTCAGGCCACATCTGCTCCACTACCGTCACGCTCAACACTGGTGTACCACAGGGCTGTGTGCTGAGCCCCTTCTTCTACTCCCTGTTCACCCACGACTGCAGACCTGTATATGGATCTAACTCCATCATCAAGTTTGCAGATGATACCACGGTGATCGGTCTCATCAGCAACACCGATGAGACCGCCTACAGGGAGGAGGTCCAGCATCTGGCCACTTGGTGAAAAGTCAATAATCTGCTCCTCGACACCACCAACACCAAGGAGCTCATTGTGGACTTCAGGAAGGAAAGAAGAGGCACACATGATCCAATCCACATCAACGGGATGGCTGTTGAGCCTGTGTCATCCTTCAAGTTCCTGGGGACACACATCTCGGAGGACCTAACCTGGACCACCAACACCTTCACCCTGGTCAAGAAGGCTCACCAGCGTCTTTTCTTCTTGAGAACACTAAAAAAGAACCAGCTGTCCTCATCCATCCTGGTGAACTTCTATCGCTGCACAATAGAGAGCATCCTAACCAGCTGTGTCACAGTGTGGTATGGGAGCTGCTCTGTTGCTGAGCGTAAGGCGCCGCAGCGGGTGGTGAAAACTGCCCAACGCATCACAGGGACTCCGCTTCCAACCATTGAGGACATCCAGAAGAAACACTGTCTGCGTCGAGCACACAGTATTCTTAAGGACTCCTCTCACCCTGCCCACAGACTGTTTTCTCTCCTGCCCTCGGGCAGACGCTTTAGACTCCCCCGGACTAGAACCAGTCGACTGAGGAACAGCTTTTTTTCACAGCTTGCAAATTTGTTTTCATATCCTGTATATTACTGTTTATACCTATCCATCTGTAAATTTCTATAGTCTATAACCTGTATATTATGTTCTTAGAACACCCTATCATTGTACATATCACTTGTGCACTTATAACTTATACCTTTATCCTGCACTTGCTGCTTATTGCACTCCTGGTTAGACCTAAACTGCATTTCGTTGCCCTGTACTTGACAATACAGTTGGATCTAATCTAATCTAATTAGTCTCAAGTAAATACAAGTAATAATTGCTACATGAGCACTCACAGAAACACCAGAAATAAATAGCCTATCACTTGTGTATCATGCTCGAAAAGAAACAAATGTGCGCTGATCTTGATCGTCACACATTCACAGGATCATTCAAAACTTTAGCACATAAATATCTTTTCCTGAAAACATTTTCCGTCAAACCCACGTGTCACGTGCTCTAACTTTTGCGCGTCTGCTAGCCAGCGCGTGTTTGCAGCAGTAAGTTACTTCTGTTTGTGTTACAGCAGGACACGAACGCTTCATTACAATGAATGAATGATGACGGTTACCTGAGCAGCTCCTCATAAACATTGTGCGTGTGAGTATCTGTAGATGTGTCTCTGTCTGCCATGTTTACATCGGTCTGTCTCCGCCGTTTCAGGGTCCTAGTGCGCAAAGGCTCCTCCAGTCTGGACACGATTCGTGCGATTGAGCGCCTTCACCAGTAGATGGCAGCACAGCGCATACTATACGATACGTGAAGGGATTACGTATTTTTGTAGGCTGAAACAAAGATGCATTTAACACTCACTTCTGGTTAGATTTTTAACAATGTTATGTTTGTTTATTATTCCTGAAGTACGGTGTTTGACATTAGTGCTGTCAAACGATAAACTGCGACTAATCACATCCAGAATAAACGTTTTGTGTACAGTGTGTAGTGTGTTATGTATGTAAAAATACACATTTTATACATAAAATATGGTATTTATTAAATGTATTTGTATAAATATATATAATAATATAAACATCTAAATGTATTGTAAATATTTTCAATATATATACTGTATTTATGTATACACTATAAATAAACACAGCACACATACATAATGTAAACAATATTTTTTTTGTGCATGCGATTAATAATTAATCGTTTAACAGCACTAAGAGCCACATTTTATACAACATATAATGCATCAGTAATACCTCCTTGTGATTTTTAAAGCTTTTATTGTCAAAAGTCTGTCTGGGACATTAAATGTCAGGGCAAACAGGAAAACATATTTAACCCATCTTGTGTTTATAATCGAAATATTATAATATACCTTTATTTTTTGGTAAGAGTTGTTGGAAGTAATGATGGTGACATTGAAGCCACGCTGAAGTCACATAGAACTACACCATTCTTGCAAAAATTACATATTTTGAGAAATGTATCAGTGTTTTTATTATTTTGTTTGATTTCCATACATTGGAAGGCATTGCTAAGGGTGTGTAAATGACAGAATGTTAATTTCTGAACTTGTTTTTAGCATTAATTAGCTAATTAGCATGACTTGAATCTGAATTGAATCAACGACTCAATCAATGACGGGGGCAGGACAGATTTTTAACTCTTTAATCCTTCGCCTGTCTGATTTTTGTTGGTCTTGTCATAGCGAGGCTGCTCTGCTGAAGTGTTGTCAGGAGTATCAGGTGAAAGGTGTGAATGGTGACGTGTGTTTGGCCGTATCGTGCATCCAGCTCTCTATTGTTTGACCTGAATGGCCATAGAGCTGAGCCACCTGACCCCAGCAATGAGACAGACACCTCACAGACCAAAACACTTGCACCTCCACCCCCTTCCTTCAAGCCGACAATAAAGCACGTTTCCAGTAAGCCGGATAGCTTCCCAAGGCCTAGCCATTACCATAGAAACAAACGCTTTAAGCTGACAGTGGTGTCTCTCTTGACCAAATGAGGCCACCCATGCAGAGAAATGCATGGCACAGCATGACATGTTCAGTACGTATATATAAACTCCACGAGCTTCTGATGCATCACATCCTGTTCTTGTGTTTATAGATATTCTTATGGGTCATTCATGCTATTCCTGGATCTTTGTATGTTCACATATTAAAAAATTAGAGTTTTACTTTAAAATACGTTTTCACTTATTAAGTCTTTTGTCACAGAAGTGCACTTATTTTGACTAACATATTAATGAAAGTGAAAGTGTCTTTCTTTAAGTACACTTAAGTCATATATTATCTGCAGTAGTTCTATATTTTAATAAACTTTTGAGATATGAAGTACACTTCAAGTGCACAAACTTCAAACTATATGGTTTAAAACATCTAAATAAGCCTTTGTCAAGCAATTCTGCATTGATTACATTTTTGTTTAGTATCCATATGCAAATGTAATATTTGTACATTTGATGTCAAATATTGTCAAATTATATAAAAGCATATATGAAGCCTTAAATATTGGAACATTTTCATGTATTAACCATTGTTGGGGGTAACATATGAAGTAATGTGAGTTAGATAATCAGATTACTTGTTTAAGTAACTAGTGACACATTATTTTTAAATTTACAAGACAATATCTACTTTTAAGTATCTTCAGTTACTTTGTTTTAAAATGTATTCACTGACAGCTCTCCTGTGAAAGCATAACTTTTGGTATTTTTGTTTTACGAAAAAACTAATTGTGCAGGTGTCAAAAATAATGCAAAAGTAACGCCCTCCTTAAAATTTAAAGCAGTTAGTTAGTTTTTTCATGGAGTGCTGCAATATCATAACGCATTAATGTAGTAACGTAGTAAGTAACACCCCTAACATTGACATTAACATATAGCCCATAAATGTATGTTTATGCAAGTGTAATGCATTTTTGGACATACATGTGCAAACCTGGTAAGACATGTTGACATTACATAATATATATATATACCGTATTGTATATAAGAAAAATTTCACACACATATACATTTTTTTTGTTTGTTTTAATGAAGTTGCATATATAAATCAAATATACACTGTTGGCATTTGTTACATATAATATATAATATTGTAAAAAATCATCATATAAATTAATTTATTATGGGGATTTTATATCTGTTAAAAACTATCTACCTAGAGGATATACTTACAGTATATGTTAAAATATCACCCTATAGATAACAAATATTGCAATATGTAGGTCATGATGTAGATCAATATATGACATATTTTACATATCTATATGAATACATTTGAACTGAAAGATCTCTATTAGCATACAGTAGCACACTAGAGGCTCTGGAAGCTTCTTTATGAGGGGTGTTAGAGATGGACCAGAGGGTTTAAGTGGTACTGCACCGGTGTAAAACATGAGTGGTTGTATCAATGAAAGTGCAGCAGTGTAAACACAGCAGATTAACAGATTAGTGCTGGAGGAAGCAAAACTTCCCAATGAGTCTGTGACGCTACGAAGGTAAATGATTTGTCCTCAGCGTGGCTTTGTTTGCTAATAGTTTCAATGGTGTCAGCTTCTGCAGACCTGTTTGCACAGGAGCCCTCAAAGGGTTTGACAGATTTTCAGAATTGAGTGCTTTCCTTTGTAGCCGTTTATTTTTATTGTTCAAAATGATGGATAAAAATCATTTAGGCTTAATTTATATGAATTTAACCCCCTCGAATGGGACGTGAGCACCACCAACTGTTATATTACCCATAAAGTTAGCAAAACAGCATACACCCTTAATGAAATGCAAGGTTTTGCAAAAGAAACACACAGTCAAGTTTGATTTGGATAGGATTAAAATCCCAAAGTAAGCCTGAGCAAACTAAACTTTCCTAGAGTTGGTAATCAAGTTGACCTTTTAATATGACCTCTCTGGCAATCTGTTTTAACGTAGTGTTTTGCGAACCAATAGTCTGGACAAAAGTGGGGGGGGAACCCCAACAGTTCTGCCGATTTTCGCAGAGACAGACCCAATTCAGTGCATTAAACAGCGGATTACAGAGTCGCATACTATGAAAGACTTTCACACATCCCAGAACCCGGCAGTTAAGCGTTCCTGAATGGGACGATTAGAATCACACACAAAGCTTCCACGTCACTGCTGGACCGACACGGGGGCTGTTTGACGTAACTGACCACAAATCTGTAAAACTGTACAATGAACAATATAAAACCTTTACAGTGCCCATTCAGGACGTTTGTACAGCTGTAAATGATTGGATATCATACTGCCATGACACTACATTATTAAGAAAGTTCTTGTGCGGGGCTATTAACCTGCAGCTGATAGCCTAAAATGTAACAATTTGTGCATTTTTAATGCTTCCTAAAGGTTCTGGAAGATGATGTCATCAAGGAAGTAAGTAGAACAACTATAAAATGTAACTGGAGATATATAATGTCATTAGCTGAAATTTAGAGTGATTTCACAATCACTTCTACTGTTTGTGATATATGGTTAAATATAGGAACTGCTGGATGTGTTTAAACATGCATTGCAACTTACATCTACTTTATAGTCATTTTTATCAAAATTTGTATGTTATGTGAAAACCAGTCATAAGTAGTACAGGTATATTTGTAGCAATAGCCTAAAATATATTGTATGGGTCAAAATTATAGATTTTTCTTCTATGCCAAAAATCATTAGGATATTAAAAATCATGTTCCATGAAGATATTTTGTCATTTTCCTATCATCAATACATCCAAACATAATTTTTGATGACTAATATGCATTGCTAAGGACTTTATCTTTATCTTTAACTAATTGTGTTTGATATCAATTTAATGCATTTTCATTTAATTGCAATTAATATGTAATCAAGTGTCACAATTAATTACGTTCCTTAAGTGTATCCAAAGTATATTATTTCTGTAATTTTCATAAGTATACCAAAGTGTGCTTCTTTTTTCAACTTTTGAGGTTTTTGATGGGAAATATTCAATCAGAAATAATTAACCATAAGTATGTCACTAAAAACCATCAGTTTTTCTTTACAGCTCAGAAGCTAAAGTCAGAGTCAAATTTGCACGAGAACATTATGATACTATTGTCAAAACAGAGCAGTCATCGTTTCATTCAGTGTTCTTAAAACGTCCAGTGACTGCAGATATGAGCTGTGTATGGTGTACAGGCGGCGCACTGCTCGCTTTCCTGCACAAGGTCACAGTGTCCCAGGGCTACTGGCTCCCTCGGGGAGATTCCATGCTTCCAGAATGTTCTGGCTTATTCCCTGCATGGCTAATTCTCCTCTTGTGTGTGTGTGTGTGGACGGGGGGTAGATTCCTCCTTTCTCTCCGGTGTGTTCAGCCTTTAAGTCTTGGGCTTGTTTGCATTCCTCTCAGTTAATAAGTGTTTGTCTGATCCCAGAGCAGGGGCTAAAGATCACCCCACGCAAACACACGGCCCCTCCCTCGCCTCGCTGTAAAAGAGCAAGCGAGAGGGACGCTGAGCTAATGAGTGTCATAAATTTCATGGACCTTCAGCTCATCCATTAACCATGATAATATCCGGGAGACCAGCACAGATCAGATCTACCACAGTGGGTCATGTGACCTGTCTGCATGCTCACACACACACACACACACACACACATTCACTTTGATGGTATGTTTAGCTTTCAATCCCTGTTTGAAAGGGCAGTTTATTGTGTGTTGTGTTTCAGTCCGCACAAGTTTCTTTACTTGTATGACTAGCAAGCCTTAAAAAAGTGGACCAGCACCAAATCAGACAGAAGTACATTTTAGAATACTTAAAATATTTGTGATGGGAATAATATACTTCTAACAAACAGAATGGAATGATCTGGACATTTTCAATTAAAAATGTAGGCCTATTATCCAATTTAGGTGTAGGTCATTCGTGCAAATTCATACAAATATGCAACTCGTACAATACGTATGATTTAGCAAAAATCGTATGAATTCGTACAAGAGAGGTCGTACGAATTAGCCACCTCGTAAAATATGTACGAATTGCCGTGAGAATACTAAATATTTATGATAAACTAAAGTGTATTTCAATTAAATTTCTATATAAATCTAAACTTGTATGGTGTGTATTCATATACATTTGTAATTACACATTTGTAATTTAGCACATTTAAGATATATTAAGTGTAATATCAAATAGTTATAGTCAAATACTTTATGTGCGCGTTGTTAATCAACACATCAACATCATTGTACTTCTTTAAAGCACAACAAATGGCACTGAAAATTTTATTTCTGCAAACAATAAACAATAACCGTAAAATAGTAGCGGAATTATTTTTTTTACACATTAGATATTACAAAGTACTTCCATCAATTAAAAAAAATAAGTGATAAGTGGTTGTCACCACATGGGTCACATGACCTCAAAAGTTGCATGTTTAATTAACCTATTTGCCATCCATTTATCATTTTGTTGTTAAAGTGTCCTAATGCGATAGTTCAGTCAGAAATGAAAACTGTCACTATTTACTCACTCAGGTTTTCTCCATTAAAACACTAGATGCAACTTACTTTCAGCATATGGATAAAACAATCTTTAACATTTGACAGTCTGATCAATAAGGCAAGAAAGGGTTGAAAGTGTCAAAATGCTTGTTTTTTTCTTCTGGTTACAGATTAAGTGCACTTTTGTTGTATGCATTTGTATGGTATTTCACACAGAAAATATATAAACAATGTACATACTTAATAGTCGTGTGCTATTCTAAACACGTTCAGAGTTGTTGTGTCTGACCCAGTCTGGCCTATATATAAAAAAACCCCGTCACAATCCACTAGCGGCACTAGCGGCAAAGAAATTACACACTTCACCTTTCAAAAACAGTATCAGTGTTGATTAGAAAGGGCCGGGCTGTGGGAAATTACTTCAGAAGTCTGTTTCGTTTCATCCTCCATCTGTTCCAATCAAGTCATTTAATTGGAGACACAGCCATCATTGCTGGGGGTGGACAACCGAGAGTGTGTTTAGAGTTGCACTGGAGAAAGCCTTGGCCGAGCCCATCTATGAGGGGGTCCCAATTTGGATCCAGCATTGGGGCTTTTGTCAGGTTTTTGTCACCACGAGCGCTCACCTATTGAAGGCAGCGTCTCAGATATGTAAAGTAGCATCATTTTAAAGTCTTTGCTCCACTGGGAAACAAACAAAGAAATAAAGAAATCAAATCAACGAAGAAAAAAAGAAAAAGAGTATCTTCCCTGAGTAGCGTAAAAGGCCCTGGCAGAGGCATGTGAGGGAAATAACTGAATAAATGCAAAAACGGAGTAGGGTGAAAGAGTTTACTATGCTCTTGTTTGCTTAAAGTAGGCTTTTTTTCTTTTCATTGAGTGAAGCCAAGTCCTGCAGTCGGCTTGGTGCGTCTCCCACCCAGCATTCAAAGGCAGGTCCGGACTTGCCAGTTCAAGGTCGAGCCGCGTCCGCCAGCATCGCGCACGGTCCTTCCCTGGCTACCGTGGGCCTTGTTTATGTTTGTTTTTTTCTCTCCGCTGTAATTCTCTCTCCCTGCGGCAGTGGCTCTCTTGAGGCCATGCTGAGATCAGGTGTCGGGTGAGCTCTTCTCGACCTGCATTTGTATGTGATGAACGTTTAGCGCCTCTATTGTTTCTCGGTCTCCACAACAGAAGCTTCTTCCTCGACACCTATGAGATTGGATAACCTTGAGCTCTCAAAGGTGCCATTCGGTTGCCAGGTTCACTTCTTTAAAACATAGGCTAACTTCGCTTACATGGGACAGGTCTGACTTGTTGCTGTTGTCATGCTATGCAAGGTTAAGCTGTTATATAATGCAAAATGAATGAGATTTCCTTCTCTTGAAGAAACCGAAAGCAGGTGCCTTTGTGACTATGAGGTAGACTCGCAGGGTAGGAACGTTCGGAGAAAACAATACCCTACAGGCTCATTTAGCTTTTTAAAGACGTAATGTATGCAATACATTTGATCACTCTGTAATCACTGTGATTTTTTTATGGGAGGTGCCCCTGTAGTTATGAAAACAATGAGGAATCGGTGGTGTTTATTTCATCAAGTTCGAGAAAATACCTTGTACACTCTTCAAAATAAACATTTTTATTGGCATCATGGTTTCATGAATCTTTAACATCCATGGAATCTTTTCATTGCCCGAAGGGTTTTTTATAGTGGAAGAAGTTTCTTTAGATGTTCTTCATAAGAAAATATTGGCTCTTTTAAGAATTGTCCACTGAAAGGTTCTTTATCGAACCAAAAATGGCTCTTCCTTATTTCTAGGAGTGCAATGAACTGTAAAAAAAGAAAAAAAAAGTTACTTTTATGATAAGTATAATATCAATTAATCACCTTTAAATATATAGCGCATTACAGATTGTGTTAAAGCACTGAACAGTATCAGATTTGGGAATAGAGTGCCAGTAACGACAAGATTAAACACTCAATTTTTAGCCAAAGGCATTTCATTTTGAATGGAGATACATCATTTGCTAGATCAGCTCATTTTAAATAGGATCTTTGTAATCAAATCGATGACATTAAATTATATTTAATTTATTATTATTTGTTTTTTCTTTTTTTGTGTGTACTTGGTGTCCTCTGAGTATCTGTGTATGTGTATTAAGTGTTGTAAATGTGAAGCACTACGAAAGTCTAAATTAATTGCCCCCAAGGGGATTAATAAAGCTCTAAACTAAACTAAATGATAATCGCTAGAAATTAAGCGTCCCCAACTGAGCAAGCCAGAGGCAACAGTGGCAATGAACCAAAACTTAATTTCTGAAAAAATGGATTCCCGTGATCTGTCTCTGGAGCTCATCTAGGTGTTCTGGTCTCCGCTGATGATCAGGGCTTGGTGCTGATCCACTATCTGATATGGATACGGACTGAGAAACAGAATAAGAGAGAAAGACTAATATTAGCGTAGATGCCATTCTTCTTATGATGTAATGAGTACATCATGTGTTATGGGGAGTGTTCCCAGTTCCGACTGATCTAATTAATGCAGCCTAACAATCCTTTAACAGATTTAATTAATAGAAGCGCATTAGTGTGCTATGTGTAGGCCAGGTTAAAGAGTCTTTAATTTAGATTTAAACTGACAGAGTGTGGCTGCCTCTCAAACAGTGTTAGGTAGATTAATATATCATGTATATCATCTGGATACCAATTTACCTGAGCAATCAAAGGGTTTTTGTTACTGTAAGTAATAACATACAAAGACTTGATGCAAGTAACATTGTAAGTAACAACAAAATAATACAATAATCAATAACTGTGCAACATAAATGACCAAAAGAGCATTTTCACAGAAATGTCATTTTGGTTTCTCAATAGAAACTTTCAGTGAAGAACCATTTTTTTCTTGTGAAGAACATTTTAATATTCTAAAGAATTTTTGTCCACTATAAAGAACCTTTTGTGGAATGGAAAGGTTCCATTAAAGCTGCATGGAACAATTACTAGCAATAAATAACCTTTATTTTTAAGGATGTGCACACAATATAACAGATTAGATTCTAAAATAGTCTAAGAATATTTTAAGAACTGTTCGCTAAAAGGTTCTTTGTGAAACCTAAAATTCTTTGGCATCACTTAAAAAAGCTTGCTCTAGGACTAGTTGTTTGTAGTTATTAATAATTTCCATTAATTAAAATGAATTAATAGGTACAACTTTATTTTTCAGTCCGGTTTTGCATACTATTTATTTAACATAGTAATTATAATAGGTTGTAGCTAGGTACTAAACCTAATCTTAATCTGTGTTACATCCATGATGTTACATTTGCCATATTATTAAGTATTTTTTAGGGTAAACATATCCTGTGAGTGTATGTGTTATAAAAGAAAAATTGCAACATTTATTTCAATATTATTTCATTAGATAATGTGAAAATTCTGACAAAAGCTGTGTCCAAAATTGCACACTGGTTTGGTTACTTCATGACCAGTTAAAAAGTATGTCCTAAATAGTATGAATATGTGCAGTATGAATAAAATACAGACACACTACATTTGTCCCATTGTCATTTTGTTATTTGACCTACCTGTGACAGCTGCATCTTTTCACTGCCATCCTCTCCTGTGGCCTCATGGGATAGTAAAGTGTTCATCAGATGCATAATTCACCAGACATAGTAGGTCATCTGAATACTTTTCATCTACTATTTTGCACATACTGTGAATTCATAGCACTCTTTTCACATGTTATATATATTAGCGAAGCATGCATATTTGGTGTTTCATGATTTTAATTGTTGCATACAGTCCAAAAAGTCAATACCTGACATGGCGTGACAGGCCAAATTAAACATTTTAATATGAAATTGATGCATATTTTTGTTTAATTTCATATATATCATATATGTCAATGCACTACATGGAGAAACACTCCAAATAAGAACAAATAAGTACTAAACACAAAAAATGGAAACCTCCATTCCATAAGTCATTTAAAAAAAATGGAGTTAAATTATTCACTTAAAGTTTATAATGTGGAAATAGATATTATGTCATTTTCAATAAACTATGCTTCTACAAATTGATTTCTGATCTTGTAGTGAGAAGTAAAAACTTCACTCACACCAGTTGGATTCAAACTCTGCTGAAGTGCTGTTGGGAGCACACATAACACTGGAAACCCTTCGTTTGAAACACATCTCTACTCATTAGCAACCTGATAAACAGCATTAATAGGGATGATTACAATGAGCAGTGCAAACAGCAGGAAATAGCTTTGTCATAGGGCTCTTTTGCCGGCTCACCACCACCCCCAAACACCTACAAAAGAGCATCACAGCCCTCTGTAATGAATAAAGGGCCTCCCACCGTTTCACTACGTATTGTTTTCCCTTTGCTCGCTCACTGTGTGTATTGCTGCCTAAGCTGGTGATGGATGTCGGATTACTCAGCCGCTAGTGTCTCTCTGACAAAGAGACAGTGGCTCTGAGAACACACACCAAACACACACACACACCCGCCACCTACATCCCAGCATGTCATGGCCCACTGCTTCGTCTGACCTCCACGTCTCTGATATCAGCGTTCATGTGGTAATGATGCAGGGTACAGCTTCATTGTGTAGACTTGTTGATTTTTGTCGAACACAATACAATACAATATCTCCTGTCTGTGCAGTAATATGTCATTTAAAACCAAACACACAGTAAGATAAAGGCTTATTGGCTGTAATATTATGACTCATCAGAAGCAGCCTGTCACGTGCCTCCATTTCTATGTACTGTAAATCAAATTAAAATAAACAAAACCCATTTTGTTTCCAGGATTGTGTGTATTTATCTGTGAAACAGGATGTTCAACCACAAGAATGATAGATTATGATAGATTATGAAAATTGCTTTCTATGTGGAAATTGTCACACACACAATATACATATATATATATATATATATATATGTGTGTGTGTGCTTATTTATGTGGTTTACAAGCACACAAATTTGTATAATGACATGGATATGACATACTGTAGGTATTACAACATGAAGGTGATTCATGACATTACTTTCAGTGTCCCTGTAATTCAAAAGGCTTACAAATCATCCAGAAGTTTTTTTTTTTTTTTTCTGAAAATGCACAAAGTTTCCTGTGAGGGTTAGGTTTAGGTGTAGAGAAATATAAAATAACTTAAGTATACTTTTAAGTATATACACGATACACTTAAGTATACTCTTTTATATAATTTTCATATTAAGGTCTCTTTATGATGTAAGTGTTATACATGGTTATGTGGTTGCAAAGCTGCAAAGATATTTCCAACCTTTTTTTTAACCACTAAGCCAAAAAGAGAAGAACCTCACCTTGAGCTGGTCATTTAAAAAAAGATTGTTTTGTTTGTGAACTGGACATTTCATGATCATTTCTAATGTTGTAAATAATGTTCAGTTTCTTGCACAGGCAGATCGTTTTGCTTCATAAGAATAAATTGTTAGGTGCCATTCTGTGTTGCCTGATCTGCCTTTTTTGACTCTCTAAGTGACGACAGGTGTTGACTTGCATTTTATGAAGCTCTTTACTGTGTAAACTTACCTACATCTTGGAAATTAAGAATTCATTTTTGGTTGAACTACCCCTTTAAAGTGTTATTCCATCCCAAAATTAACATTTTATCATTAATCACTTACCCCCGTGTCGTTCCAAACCCAGAAAATCTTCGGAACACAATTTAAGATATTTTGGTGAAAACCGGGAGGCTTGGAACTGTCCCATTGACGGCCGAACAATTACCAATGTCAAGGCCCAGAAAAGTATAAAAGACATTGTCAGAACAGTCTGCCAGCAGTGGTTCAACTGTAACATTATGAAGTGACAAGAATACTTTTTATATGCAAAGAAAATAAAAATAACAGCTTTATGCAGTAATCCGTCTCCTCTGTCTTTCTTCGTCACCATAGCGCCATTTTGGAGGATATCCACAGGGCCCAAACTACAGACGCTCTTCTGTCAGCCGCAGTACATTTTCTACATGTATTTACGTTTTGATTTGAACAAAAACAGCACATCCTTGTGGCCCGGCTGACTCAGAACAGTGTACGTTATTTGCGTTCAGTGGATATTCTTCGAAATGCATGCTAAGGTGATGTGGAGAGACAGAGGAGACACATTTTTGAATATAGTCCTATTTTTATTTTCTTTGCATTTAAAAAGTATTTGCTTCATAACATTACGGTTGAACCACTGATGGCAGACGGAGTATTCTGACGACGTCTTTCATACTTTTCTGGACCTTGACTGTGTTTATTACTTGGCAGACAATGGGACACTCACAAGCCTCCCGGTTTTCATCCAAAATATCTTAAATTGTGTTACGAAGGCGAATTAAGCTTTTACGGGTTTGGAATGACATGAGGGTAAATTTTCATTTTGAGGCGGAGTATCCCTTTAAGACGGCCTTTTCAAACACATAGTAAACTCTTGAAGAGAAAAAAATAGCGTGTTTCCCTTTTCGGACTCTACTCTGGAAGTTAAGTGCACTTTCACAAAGACGTACAGCATCACCCTAATAACTCTCAGTGGCCGCCAGACCCCTGCCAGCCCTCCCTAATCAAACCCCCACCACTGACCACAGAGACTGTTATGGACCCTTGCCCATTTTGTGTTCGGCCCTCATGACAATAGCACCAGTAGTTGCCCAGGAGACTGGCCTTTCACGGCCCATGTGATAAAAAAGATGTATTCGCTGCTCCTCTCCCCCTCGGCCTCGCGCTCCACCCCCGTCTCTTGTGTCTGGATCACAGGGATCGGTCGAGCACATGAGAGCTGTCCGAGACATCAGCGGCTCTCGGCTCTTCTTGTGCTATACACAGAAGCAGAATACCAATGGAGTTGTGAGGGAAACGGCGCAAACCCCGTCCTGAAGCCGCAGCTTGCCCGTGCAGCGGCTCATGTTCACAACAATGTAGTAATCCAGCCCCCCTCATCCCTCAGTCTGACGTCTGACAAACAGCCTCCCGTTACAGTAAAGGCCCGACCTCTCTGATATTTACTCTCCTTTCTTCACTGAATAACATTTCCCTGATGTGACGTCAAACAGCCTCGAGGAAAATTCAGGATTTGAGAATTGGCTCCATTTCAATCAGTGTGAATTTGAATCGAGTGTTTTGCTACCAAATTAAACCCATTAAATTTTGTTGGTATAAATTGATGTTTTAAATGTGTTAGATTACATTTTTGGCCGTTTAATGACATTTTAAGCTTGTGTGTTCTATTGCATTTAATGAAAATGTATAGAAATGTTTCTAAATTGGTACCATTTAAATGTTTTGGGTCAGTGACAATTTCTAAAATTGGTTGTATTTATTTGATTAAAAATACTGAAAAAAAAAAACAGTAATAGCATTTATTATTATAAAATAATCATTGTCTATTTGAATGTATTTTAAATGGTAATTATTTTCTTGTGACACAAAGCTGTATTTTTTATCATCATTACTCCAGTCTTCAGTGCCACATGATCCTTCAGAAATCATTCTCATATGCTGATTTAATGCTCAGTAAACATTTATTATTATTAATGTTATGCTGCATTACAGATCTATGGAAATTTTTTATTATTCTCATTCTTTGATGAAACAAGATATGTGTATGAAATCATAAACATTTATCATTAAGGTCATCTAAATGTATTTTGTGTGTATGATGTTTGCAGAAAAATTGTACTGAAAAAATGTAACCTATATGAACTCTTAATTTCATTCCATTTGAAATCAGCTTGCTTAAATCCACATTTCAATATAACAGATATTCTGAGTTTGAAACACACGACCCTGATACTAAACAACAAGACATTATTGCCGGCTGTATTTTGATTACATTATGTCTTGCTTCGAAAGCTTTTTACACTTTTAGTTTTGAACATTGTTAGAGTGAAAGACAAAAGCGGCAGGTTTAGCATTTCATCAGTGTGCTCTCCTTACCTGTAGCTATCAGCAAGACTGCAGGATAATACCTGGATCTGGTTACAGGGCCTCTCATCTGACCAAGCCACCACATTATAATTACGAGTACACTTTACCTGGAAAGACTATTCCAGCTTGGATTGGTCATCCCAGACCTCTCCTGAGAGGATGATAACCCGAAAAATAATTGTCTGTATACAGTACACCCATCCATCCTAAAGGAATTTATTTATTTATTTACTAGACTAGAATGTTCTTATAACAGAAAAGTATTTATTTGTTTGTTGTTTGGATTTGTTTGTTTGTTTAATTAAAATGTTCTTTTAACATACATTTATGCATTTATTATCAACACATTTTGACAGAGAAGCAGTGATAAATGATTTAATGTTTGTTTGTTCGTTTATTAAGTAATTTCTTTATATGTCAACATATTTATTTATTTACTTATTTGTTTATTCGACTAGAATGTTTTTTAACAGAAATGTATTTATTCATTTGTTTGTTTAACTAAAATGTTATTTTAACATGGATTTATGTATTTATTATCAACACATTTAGTAGCTTTTGAATTATTCTTTTAACAGAAAAGCAGTGATAAATTATTTAATATTAATAATGTATTTATTTATATGCCAACATATTTGTTTGACTAGAATGTTCTTTTAACAGATTTATTTATTTATTCTGTCAACACATTTAGTTGCATTTGACTTGAAATATTCTTTTAACAGAGAAGCAGTAATAAATGATTAAATAATAGAAACACCTGTTTGTTTGATTGTTAATTTATTTATGTCAACATATTTATTTATTAATTAATCTATTTATTTGTTTGATCTAGAAAGTTATTTTAACAGAAATATATTGATGTTTATTTATTAATTTCATCTGTCAACATGTTTTTACAAAGTTCTATCTGAAATATTAATATTTATTAACTTATTTATTAATTCCGTTTTTAATCCTGAATATTCTTTTAACAGAAATATACTGATAAAGTTTTGTCAAGACCTTTTTTTTTAATAGAAGTTGTAATAAATTACAGCCAGTTAATGATCAGACGAAAAAATAATAGAAACACCCTATTTCACTATTAATTAAATAGGCATTGTATTGTACAAAACTGTCAATGTTTAACAAGTTGAATGTCGCGTTAACGTATCCAGGTCAAATTTATTCTAAAATTAAAAAAACTAAATGCAAGAAGGTAATAATAGTTCATAAATAATAAAGTTAGGTTGAATTTTCCTTAAGCAAAATATAAATTCTTATATTTTGATTAAAACCATGTTGTTGGCAGATTATGCATGAGTCTCTTAACAAATGACTGTTCAATAAAGAACAAAACATTTTATGGGGTCTAAACCAAGTGCTTCCCAGCTTCCCAATATGAATGCCAGGTCCTGTTGATCTATGTAAAAGCACAGTGATATATGAGGGCGTGGGACGTCGTCCCCGTCAGACCCCACATGGGCCGAGCAAGGGCAGGCCTGACTGGAACTCTGGGGGGTACGAGAATCTCACTGAGCACAAACAAAGCCCTAAACACCCCCACACACAGACAGCGACACCCCCAAAATAAGACAAGCAGAGAGATGCTTGTGTAAATCACAGACACACACACTGTCTTGCTCTATTTGACATCCCTCCCATCGCATAATAAAAGCAAGAGCACAAATGGAGCGGAATCAAGCATGAACTGAGTAAAAGATGTTGCTTTGAGAAAAAGATTCAGCTTTAGATCTTTTTTACACCCTTTTACACAACACACACACACAAACATAAGATATCTGTCTTATATTTTAATCTTAAGTACAGTATGTTCAAACAGGCTAAACATGATTCAAAAGAAAGTGGCGTTGAAACAAGGCAACACTTTGTAGGCATCATTGCAGGTGTATCAGTGTAAGTAAGTTAAGTAAGCAAAATTACCTAAATTAGGAGCCGAAATTGTGTAAAACTTATAGAACAATGACAAGTATGATTATTAAATACAATTAATCAACCCACTAGTATCTTTGGAAGAAGTTTTGTTGTTACACAATCATTTGATTTATATATACGTATAGTTGCATTACCAATTTTGGTACATGACAAATTCAGAACAAACAGGCAGAGCAATAGACATAGATGTTTTTGACATAAAAATATGTCTGTTTTGCCAATTTAGCTAGTTTACTTGGCACATACAAAGCTTTGATATTACTGAAACCCACTGGAATGATACAAAACAACTTGACAGATTGGGGTCCAATTTTGAGCTCAAATTCTGGACAAAACAAACAAACCAAAAATGTTTGGTATATTAGTGCCTTTTTTATTTTTGACTTTAATGACATATCATCCAAATAGATTAACTCATCCCATTTAACTTTGCTTAGTACTAACAATCTAAATAAGAAGATAAAAGTAGTCTCGATGTAAAATATCATTTGTATGAAGTCAGCGTAACACTCATAACACAATATGTGCGTGAAAGTGGTAAGATGTGCATTTAGAAATCTATCAGCTGCAAGAGAGAAAGTTTGGCACACATCCTTCTACCTACCAAATAATCCAACATGGGCGGAAACCACCAAAAACCCATTCATCAAATTAGTGCAGATTCACTATCAAAATACACCAAATTTCATTTTATCAGCCATTCAGTGCTACAACAGCTTATTTGTTTTCTATAAACAATCCAGTCTTCTTTTGTGGTCTGGAGGACACCAGCACTGCACATTATGGATGTCTACTTTATCTGACACCAGTCTCCACCAATGAGCTGATGATAAAAATCAGGTGGGACATCTAAAATGTGTAACCCTGGGGCCAAAAGGAACCTTTCGCAATGCCAGAAGAACCACTTTTGGTTCCTCGAACATCCTTTCGGTGAACAACAATGGAATGATTCCATGGACGTTAAAGGTTCTTTATGGAAGCATGAATGCCAATTAAGAACCTTTATTTTTAGAAGTGTTCACTGGTAGTACATTGTTTGCAGTCGCAAGGAAGGCTGCATGATGCACAATTTCATTCACACAAGATCTGCTTAAAGAGCTCGTTTGAGTATGATACAATATGTCTAACATATTTAACAAAGTATTCCAACTATTCAGTTCTGCTGTATGTAAATTTGAATTGTAAACAACAAACTCGCATTTCTCTTTTTTTGTCTACCTCCATATTCCAAGCATTTGATAGATGATTTTAAGGACTCGCTAAGGATCTTGATTAGATTAGCTTTAATGCAGGTAGATAAAATGTCAAATACAAAAAACATAATCATAAAAATCAGTATTAGAAATAGATATGCTTTTAAAAATACATCTTCACGTGGGCTTCATGGAATCCAGCATGAAATCTTTGGAGGTAAACAGTCCAAACCCTCTTTGTTCGTTGACTTGTTTTTGTCCAAAGGCCTGAATCTCAGGTGTCACTGATGACCTCTTCAAAGCAGAGACTCGATCTTACTGCTTAAGTCACCTCCAAGAGAGTCTCCCAGGTCAAAGAGTTGATCGATGTTGACCGTTGAGCTGCAGAGGAAGTCGGGGCGGTTGCCCTCTTCCACCTCCGACCAGGGACTCTGGAGGAAAGCAGTGGCCAGGAAGGTTTCTTCATCAAAGTCTGCCTCGCTGCTCCTCTGAGTTTCCATCAACACGTGGTTCTCAGCGACGCCTCCGGGAAGTTCGAGAGGGCTAATATGGGTGCCTCTAACCATCAAATCCTCGTCTTGTGGTATAGGGCTCAACGGACCGCCTTCGTTCAAGCTTAATTCTCCATTCAGGGCCGAGTCCAGCAGGGCATCCCAGTCAAAGTTGCCCTTCAGGGAGCTCAAGTCCTCCTGCTCATCCATGGCCAGCAGCGGGGAGCTTGAGCGTCGTGGAGCTTTGCTCCCAGCAGTCCTGTGGGTGTATGGCTGTTTTCTCTTGCTGCCCTTCCCTGAGATCCAACAATTCAACATAGTGGCCTCAGCCAAACGAGGGTCCCAGTTCTGATCAGCTCCCGTGGCTTCTTCGAACTCTTTCAGAAGCTGCTGGGATTCAGGACTCACGCAGAGGTTTCTGACCACCCCTGCGGTGGCTGTAGCTTGCCCAGCGTGGGAGCTCATCCTGAGACGGTTCTGAAAAGCTGGGTTGATCTGCACTGGGGGCATCCTGCGCTTCTTGTAGGCACCATTGAGGAGGCGTTCTGCATACTGGGGGTCAATCTTCCAGAAGCCACCTTTGCCTGGCTCATCCTTTTGCCTTGGGACTTTTATAAAGCATTTGTTCAGCGACAGATTGTGGCGGATGGAGTTCTGCAATGATGAAGGAAAAAATCCATAATAATATGCATTAATCTCAAGTCTAATCTATTGTTCCGTTGTGTATTGGAATTTGGCTTTATATCATTAAAGACTTTCAGACAGGGCATACCTAAGGGATTGATTACCTTTGAGTACTGTAGGCTTTAGTTTTCAGGTAAAACTTTAGTATATGGACCAATTCTCAATATTAACATGTTGCATTTTAACATGCATTGACTGTTTATTAGCACTAATAAAGCACATATTCTGCATTACCTTATTCTACATCCCTAATCCTACCCAATACAACCAACTTACTAAAGGTCATTGCCCACTGAGTCCGAAATTTTCGCATGCATTTTTCCATTATCTCATATTCATCATCCTTTTTTATCAAAATGCATGATGTGATGGATGTAAAAACGCAGAAAATCGAACCTGATCTAAATTTTTTTATGACGGATGGAAGTTTCAGAGGCAGTGTGTAAACATCATTGACACAACATGAGGTCGTATTTTTTTTTTTATGTGAAAACTGTAAAATTTTCAAATTTCAGTGAGCAATGACCTTAACTATTAATAAGCAGCAAATTACGAGTTTACGGAGGCAAAATTCATAATAGAAGTAAACCTTAAAATAAAGTGCAACCAATTTTCACATCCTTTAACCATGAATTGTAACACTTTACAGAAAACTTTAATGCTTAGTAATAATACTTTTTTACATGTAGTATTTTTACATATAGGCTACTAATATATTTTTAGCAATTAGACAATGTGTATGAATTGAGTTGTATTAAAATTGTAGCCACATTTACTCAACAAATGGGCAAACTCCATTCCATTCCATTCATTTCAATAGAAATCTGCAGAATTGGTCATTTTACATTGGGTTTTTGACAAGTTTTCACATGTTTTTCATGCAAATTTGCCTCATTCACCAATAGAAAGCTGTTCCATTTTAAACTGGCTTGAAATTGCGACACTACTTTTAAATGAACAATTATAACATTCATAAATTCTGTTGTGCTGTGTTAATGCATCATGCATTAACTAATGTTAATTGAAGCTTATCTGCTATTGCTGATCAGAAGTAAGAAGGATTATTGAGAGGGACATTCTTATTATAAGGCTTAGGTTAGCATTTGATTGGACACAATTTAAATATATGCAAGTAAGTTCAAAATTGTCAATATTTGTGGCCATTTCCTAGAATAGGAAGACTGTATAATCAATTTGTAAAGTCTTTATCTCAATATATGGTAATTTTGTCAACTTTCAGTAGTATTTAAGACCACAAGGCTAACAAACATTGTCTTAAAGGCCTCCACTGTGTATCAACAACTCAGGCATGCCAACCAACCACCACAAGCTAATAACATTTAAATGAAGCACTGACCTCCCAACCCTAGTTAAACATTGTTCTGAGTTTAAATATCTAAAAACTGAGCGAATGTCTATGTTTTCTTCAGAGAAAAGCGGTTATGGCTAAGTGGTCAATTAATAATTCACCAAACCATCTAAATCTTTTTTTAGAAATCCCCTTTTTTTGGTAAATATCCAACTCGTGAGCTCATTCTTCCTCCTCTGCTCACTTTGAAAAGCGGTTCTAATTATAAGCATATCTTAAGGAGGCAAAAGCAGACAAATGTCCAGTGTGACTTTTTAACACTACACCTTGTTTAATTCTTAAACAACAACAACTAAAGCTCTTACTCCGTTTGGTATAGTCATCCAAAAACTAAAAATATCAAGCCTCTAAATAAAACCAGGCCTCTGAAAGGTTTCTGTTGGTCTCTTTCCAATACACAATCCACTTCAGCAGGTGCTAAGAAGGCTTTCTCTTGCTCCATTCTGCTCAAACAATAGCAAAACACCCTTTGCCAGATATGCAAATGAGATGTCTACTAAGTGCAACTTTTAAGTGCAAATGAACGTAAGGCATTAAAAAAGTTGTAAAGTTCGACTGGAGCATCTTACCTGCCAAGTGGGGTCTGCGTGGCGGAAGTAGCAGAAGTTGTCTGTGATCCACTTATAGATGCATGAGAGAGTGATTTTGGTTTTCTTGCTGGCCTGCATGGCCATGCAGATGAGAGTTGCATATGAATACGGTGGCTTGATATGAGGGTTGGTCTTATAATCGACTTCATCTGGACAGTGTCCGTGAGCCACCAAGCTGGGAAGAGCCGATAAGCAAGGCGTCCTGCAGAAAGACGCCGCTGTGGGTTTGCCTGGGGTCAGCGGCATACCTATAGACGCCGGATCTCCTGCTAAAGGAGACGAGGGTGCATCCGAGCCTACTTGGCTCCCGAAGAAGTGGCTGTGGTGCTGGCTGGATTGGGAGGCGCTGGCGTTGAGAATGGAAAACTCCTGCAGCCACTGGAGGCTGGTGAGGCTGTCGTCTAAATTGTCGGAGCTGCAGCTGCTGCTGTTGCAGTCCACTGAGCTCCGGTCCAGCTGCTCGGCCTGGGCGGCAGCCGTGACCACCTCCTCCTCCAGCCCCACCGAGCCCTCCGGCCAGGGATCCGTGTAACTCATGGAGAGCATGGTCCCGTCCCAGCCAGGTCCTGAGGAGGAGACATAAAGTTTAAGCACGGTCAAGTTTGAAAGTCATGCGGCTTTATTTGGGCTCTCTAGCTCAGAGGTCATAGACATTTCCTGAAACTTCACAGGTCGAGCTTTACAGCAGCTCATAACTGGCGACTGTGAGCACACAATAGAGCAGGTCCCAAACTCACAACATTCCTCAGCATGGGGCAGGTGCACCAGGATTCACAGAAGCTCACAAAATACTGCTTAAACTTCAGTGTTCAGAGGTGATCTGCTATTGTTAAGATAAGATTTCTTGATTAAACCAAGAAAAGTAAGTTTCAATTAATATATTTAAGTTTATTAAGTGATATTAAATAACATTTGGACTTGAATAAAACCATTTAACATTTATAACATATATATATATATATATATATATCTTATTATTATTATTATTACTCTTAATAGCAATACTATAAGTAATATTATTTTTAATTTTTCAACTTTATTATTATTATCATTATTATCAAGTAGCTTACTTCGTTTTCTTTGTAGTTCTGTGACATCATTATTGTCATCATCATCATGATTATTATTATTATTATTCTACAAAAATAAGTAATTTTATCACGCTAGTGACTAACGTTAGCCACATTATACATTTAATGTATAGGCTACAACTGACTTGTATACAATTTAACATATATAACTGACTCACCAACTGATTTATTTTCGCATAAACACGTTTTTGAATCGATAACACGTTTGTCGTGTCTATTCCAAAAAGCACAGCTTGGACCAACTCACCTGTCTTTACTGATAGGAGGCTTGAAGGGCAGGGAAATAGCATCCAATTTCACAAGAGCTGTTTTCAGAGGAGAGGTTATCTGCAGAAGACGCACTAGCCTCCAGTTGTGAGGCTCCGGGAGAAAGTGTCTCTGCGCTCTCGGTTCGAGGTCTGCGGGGCAGCGGGGGCTCAGTTTAATACCTGCCTCAGGACGTTTGTCCGTCACCCCAGCAACGCGACACCCCCCTGTAAACAGCTTCTCGTTCTTCTATTGGCTGGGCGGTTGTTATGGTGACCGGGTTTTTAATCGCGAGCGCACAGGTTCGTTCTTCACGCACGTCCTTTTCTCGTCTGACTGGCGAAGAAAAACGATATTTTACAAACAAGAGACGAGAAAAACACATTAGGTTAATAAATTATACATGAAATTATATCGTTCCTCGAAGGAAGTAATCAAAAGAAAACTATGCCAAACGCACATTCCAGTTACCTGTATACTTTTAAACTGGTTTTGGTACTTCATCTTATGATTAATTGCTTTGCGTATTTTTCCAGGTTGATTCACTCATATTATTATTATTAATACTATTCAATTGAATAAAACAAGGTCATTTGATTGTGTTGTATAACATAATAATGAAATACAAACAATAAAAACACAACAAACTGAATTATTTTAGTATTTATTATTTTTGTATGATTTTTAATGTCCTTTTTGATAAGATTTTTCTTTTCTATTTCTAGTTGAATGTGCAGTTGTTATTTAAATAATTATTTCTTAATCAGAAATCACTGATATCCCTTATATCCTAATATTTCTAGGTTGATTCATATATTTTATTTTGTTCCATGCCATAAATCATTATTTATTTAAATGTTTTATGTATTTATTATTATTATTATGCATTGGCTTATGTTGGTTTTAGCACTGTTTCTGGGATGCCAGAGTAAGTTTGGTCTTATGTCTGTTTCATAATGATACTTTGCTTGTCTTTCTCTCATTCAGAGTCGGTCTGTTGACCTGCTGATTGTTGTCACATGTTAAAGTGCTTGAAGAAGGAGCAACAGTTGCTTATGTAGATCTTCTTTTGCAGGAAAGCACTCATCCCTACTAACAGAGCTCTCAAGAGGACAATCGGTCTTGTATCTTTTCATCCTCCGTCCAGTCCCTCTGTGTTACCAACAAGAAGTGCATTCCTTAAAAAACTCCCCCTTTGCTATCTGAAGAGATGTGCTCAAACTCTTTAACACCTATCCCCTTAAATCTGTCCTGAGTGCACGTTTGAGGTTTATCCCCTTGACAGCCAGTTTCCTTCATTTAAACACATCAATGACTAAAAAGCATGTGTCATTTGTGTGGAAACAATCCTAATACGAGCTACACAGTGTTGCTGAATGCAGTCTGACACCTGAACTCTCGTCAAGGAGACTTCAGTCTGTCTCAGTCCCATTAACAAGCATTGTATTGAGAGTAAAGAGAGCGTCCCTGAAGTCCTTTCCTCTCCTCCATTGGTGCCAGTCATGCGTGAAATCACTCCAAACGCATTGTTTGACCCCGACATGTTTGTTTTCGGTCTGATCTGATTGTTCAAGACCATTTTAGACCCGTTATTCCTCTTTTTAAGTACTCAACATGTGACTTTTTAACCCAGCTCACGTTTGAATCAATCTTTTTGTTTTGAGCTTAAAAAGGAAACCAGCGTCCTGCTTCAATAACACATAAAAAATCATGATCAGTGTCGAATTCTAATATCCCAACCCATACTCTTCAATTCACATTTTTTAAATCAAAAACGCACATGGTTTTATTTATAAATAGTTGTTTACCACTAGAGGGCGCAATCGCACAGAAATCACTGACACATCGTGCTGGTTTTATATGGCGCTTGATTTGATAGGCCCTATCCATGCATTTTTAATTGTGCTTTAAGTGTTGTGATACTTTTGGGGCCACTTTAATGCATCTTCTCTAAATCACCGTACATATGAAAGTCTGAGCAAGAGGACAAGAAGAGAGCGAGCATCCTCCTAGTTTCGTGTTAAACACTTAACTTGTGTTGTGCAATGGTTAAGATTGCTTATAAAGGTTGTGTGGCGGCTGGCCAATAGAGGGCGCTGTCCTACCGGTACCACGCAATAACTATTACACATTATAAGAACTGATATTTATATGTTATATGCTTTCCCTGTATGCCATCTCTGCCTGTCTGCATGTCTCAAGACAAGCAATAAAGAAATCATCCACACAAACTAGGTCTAGATTTGTCAGCTGCTGATTCAAGAAGCTTTTAACAAAGTGACTTACATTGCAAGGAATCCATTTTATCTCAAACTCATATATTGTTGACCCTAAAGAGCCCCTGCTAAAGTCAGGATAAGTCTGCAGGGGCTGGATAAAGTACACCAGTGTCTCATCAGTAAATATATATATATATATATATACAACTTAAAAATGTAACTTTTTGTTCAACTTTAGCTGTTTATCGTTACGTAGTACTGAGATATTTGCTGAAATTGCTGGTTGTGGCACAGCCCTACCTAGAAAAAATTTTCCACCAGCCACCACAGACTTTCTTCTAACATCATTTCTCAGAGTAGATTAATGCAGTTGAAGGTGTGGTTTCTATTGCTCTGCCATATATCCAGCCTGCAGTCTCTCACTGCTAATACTGATGTCACTGTATCCTTCTCACAACCAGATCACTGAGTTAAAACTCAATACACACAGAACGCTGAAGAAACGCCCCGCTTCATTACATTATAGATGGGCTTCTCCATAACAGGCTTTCTCTGACACCCAGTCTGAATTATTCAGACTCTCAGCTGGGGGGGTTGAAAGAAACTCCTGAATTTTTTTTTAAAGCTCTCGCTGACAAAAGGCCCATTTACACCTGACTGAAGCCTTCATGCTCGTGGGACATAAGGAAAACGAATCAGTCGGTCAAATGGTTACACATGTCTTTCACTTAAATTATTTATTTATTTATTTATTTATTATTATTGTTGTTGTTATTCTGGTGGTTTTAATGTACAAAACTGGTTTAGTCTTTACTCACATTTTTACATTTTGTTTTTGATGGGCATAAAAATAATAAAAATAGTAATAATAATTAAAAAATCAATTGCTTTTTAAATGTTTAACCTATCTATCTATTTATCTATAGCTCTAGCGTAATTTCTCCCCTCTGTGTCATGTAATGTTATTTACTTATTTATAGTTTTTGTTTGTTTATTTATTTCACTTTCTTCTTTGTATTTATATTTGAGATAATTTGAAATAACAATAGCTTTCTCTATTCTATTCACAGATAGATAGATAGATAAGGTTAAACGTTTAAAAAGCAATTGATGTTTTAATTATTATTACTATTATTATTATTTTTATGCCCATCAAAAACAAAATGTAGATGGATAGATGTAATATTTTGTCTCCTATTGTTCTTGATATTGCATAGCTTTATACTTGTCATAAAATATTTTGGCATTATTAATAATTTAAAAAAATAAATGTTTTCATCTGACCAATAAAAACGCGACGCTCTCCTGTCATTCCGACCAATGAGAGAGCTCGTTCCGCTCGCTTGTGTCCAACCACGCACGACGCGTTGCTTTAAACTACGTCACTTGAGCCGATTGCCCATTTGTCGATGGACCAATGGGACGCCCGTGTGTACTCGCTGTTTTGGCTCCGCAGCCAATCAGAGCGCGCGTTCGGGTTTGTTGTTGGTGATGATGACATGAGATATTTGTTGTTACTGGAAGGCGAGCGAGGAGAGAGCGTGAAGGAAGAAGGGCCTGGCAGCGACGCTCGCTTTCGACGAACGCACACGCATCGTACGGAGCTTTCCGTTCACGGGAGTCGCGGAGGAGCGAACAGCGGCGATGTCGGTGAATATGGACGAGCTGAGGCATCAAGTGATGATAAACCAGTTTGTTTTGACCGCGGGCTGCGCGGCGGATCAGGCGAAGCAGCTTCTGCAGGCGGCGCACTGGCAGTTCGAGGTAACTTCACCAGAGATTAATAATCGATAGCACCGTTATCCACCGCGACGCTTTACTCCAGAGTCTAGGCTATTTTGAGCTGGGCTGTGTATCAAATCCTGGTGATCTGCTCAGCAGGGCTCGAGACAGCCGCGAGCCTTCGTTCAGGGCGCTTTTACGTCACGTCGGCTGCATTCACGGCATCATATAAAGTCACGTCGCGTTTGTTTACTAGTAAATGGCGTTTCGTGTTGGCGAATCTCAGAGGGCCAGTGTTTTCATGCTATTGTGAGGGCTAGCCCGCTGTTAGCCGGCTAGCCTGTCTGGCTCTTTAAGGAAACAGTTAGGCAGAGCAGCTTTGTGTTTGAATCCACACTCACTGAGATTATCTGCAGACCAAGACACTAACGTTGGAATAAAGATGTGGTTTATAGTCGTGTAAATCAAGTCAAAGCTGCTCAGGGAGACTTGTTCAAGACATTTTTGCTGTGCACATTGAACATCTATGGGTATGTAGATGGATAAAGAGGTGAATGAATGTACACTTGGATGAAGGTTAAAGAGAACAGAACACTGGAAGGATATATATATATATATATATATATATATGGGTATATAAAGGGTTACATATATTTTAGTGCCGTCAAACGATTAATCACATCCAAAATAAAAGTTTTTGTCTACCTACTGTTATGTGTGTGTGTGTATATATATATATATATATATATATATATATTTAAACACACACACATGCATATATCAGAACAATGTTAAATATACTTAATATAAATTATATAAAAATACATTCTACATGTAAAATCGTGTAATATTAAAAAAATATATACACAGTGTGTGTGTGTGTGTTTATACATAATAAATATACTGCACAGTTCACATACTATATTATGTAAACAAACTTTTATTTTGGATTTATGGCATATATTCACACACATTAATTTACACGTTCATGTATTTGGCTGATGCTTTTATCTCCAGTGACTTGTATTGAATTTAGCGCACACAAAAGTGCTCCTTAAAGAAAACAAATTGATTGCGTATCAGTTTGTATTTGATGGTTTATTAATAAGTGTAAGCCAGTTTTATGGCAGCAGTTCGCATTTGAAGTGTCGTGGTGGTTGTTTTGAGTGTTTCCTGTAAGGAGGAAGTGTTTGCCACAAACGGACATGCCTCAGAAACGATCTCATCAGCACTGTTGCAACACACGCTCGCGCTCAGTTTTTTCAATTTATATTCCCAGCTGAAAATGCAGCCAAATGAACCCAAGCATACTTTAATCGTTCACATCGGCTCACGTGTGTTTGTGTTTTTGTTCTTGCTGTGGTAGGTGTTTAGTAGGTTCATTGTGTTGGTTTTCAAATGGTTTATTTGTTGAGTACAGTACAGCACACACACACACTGGTTTGACTAGTTAATGTGTGTATTGTTTATAAAGTACACATGCGTGAGTCGATTCCCTTCAGCTCAACCCTAGTAAGTAGGGTAAAGTTTACTCTACTCCCAACAGGCTATGTTTGGACTGGAATACTGCCTGTTTTTGAAGAGAATACTATGTGAGTCAGCTTTTATTGATAACTGTAAACATTTCAAACAGTAGTACACTATGTTGCTGTCACATGACCTTATTACGTACATATTTAGTTTGGCTAGTGCCGTCCGGTTATCTTGAAAATCTAAATTTGATTTAATAATATTGTTTTGTTGGGCAGATGAGTCATGTCACTGGGCCAGTTAAGTTGAGCGCACTGCATTGTGGGACTTCCATGCAGTGTGCTTTGCTGTATAGCACTGTGGTTGATTGAAACAAAAAATAAAAAAAGTTCCTTTTTGGTTTAAAATTCTGATTTTTTTGGGGGGGCAGCTGAATTTTTTGAGGTATAAATTTCAATTTTTTCCCCTTCAGAATTGCGAGTTATAATTCAGAGTTATGAGATGAGTAGAAAATGGCTGAAAGTGTATGCCGTCTTGCCCTTTCTCAGCGTTAAAGTTTTAACAGTGCTGCTTGCTTTTAAATAAAAATTCAGTCTGTGATCATCTTTTTGGTTCGTGGTTTTTCATTTCAGATTTGTTACATTTCATGAAAAATAAAAAGCCTCACATTAATACAATCAATTTATACAAAAAGTGTTTTTCAGTTCTGTTTTGTTTTGTTTTTTTTGGCAAAGTGCATCCTGATTTTTCAATTTTAGACAGTTTTTTTTTTTTTTTAATTTCAGTGCATCCGTAGTCATCTGTAGTAATTTTTGCTTTTTTTTTTTTTCTCACTACTGTGAAATTTGACATTCTGCTCTTTGCACATACTACATAGTGAGGAATATTCAGATGTAGCCTAAATATTTATCTCCTGTGCATTAGTGCTATTAAAACAAAAATAAACCTTTTTGTTTACATAATTATATATATGTGTGTGCATACTGTGTATATTTATTATGTGTATATTAGGGCTGTCAAACGATTAATCACATTTAAAATAAAAGTTTTTCTTTATATAATATATTTGTATGTGTTGTGTATATTTATTAAGTATATATAAATACAAACATGCATGTATATATTTAATGAAAGTGTTACGTTAAATATATGTAGATATAATATAAAAAAATAAGTAAATACATAAATGCATTTACATGTACTTTCAAAATATATACTGTACGTGTGTGTTTTAATATAAACATAATAAATAAACACAGCATAAACACATATATTATGTAAAGAAAAACTTTTATTTTGGATGCGATTAATCGTTTGACGGCACTAGTGTATATATAAATACACATACATGTATACAGTATTTATTTAAAAACATCATTTACAACTCTTATTTCTTAATGTATTTAATATATAAACAACTTATTTTCATAAATATACATGTATGTGTTTGTATTTATATATGTACACCTAATAAATATACACAGTACACGCACAAGTTATGTAAACAACAACTTATTTTGTAATAGATTAATCACGATTAATAGATTGACTGCACTTCTGTGCATGTTGTATATAGTGTACTAGGTTGTATGAGGGCATACTGCTGTTGTCATATCTGTTGCCTCATACATTTCACTGTGGTAATTGCGTTTGGTAACTTTTGCTGTCGATTTTGAAAGAAAGGAAGTCAACCACACCTTCACCAACAGATACGCTTGTGTTTACACTCCCAGTTTTGACGTTCTCAATTCAGCTGTGTTTACCCTGAAGTTTCTGCAGCGTCCAGATGGTTTCTCTGATATATCTGAGCGATCTATTGTGGCTGCAGTACTTTGAACAGGTGGTCTAACAGGGTCTCTCTCTCTGGAGTTGGTACTAGTGTGTGTGATTGATTGTACCAAGTGCATGTCTAGGACAAGTGTCTCCTTTGGATCTCGTATAGCTTCAGTGACAGATGAAGGAGTCAGAGAGGTCTGCTCTTAACCTTCTGATCTTTTTCTGTGATAACATCAGGACGGAGAGCAGCCAGGGCCGGCTAAGGCTGACATACTGTGAAAATATCCACACATGGACCACCCGTTGGCTGTGCTTTGGTGCCTTGTGGTAGCTTATAAACATAACTTAATTCTCATGGCTTTCGGTTGCATTCGTTGCATCTCGTGCATCAGTGACAGACACAAGTGGTGTGCTGTTGTGGTAGTAAAATCAAAGGGACGAAAACATGAAAAAAACAGTGCCGTTACCTAGTGACAGTGGAAAACATCTGTCACTGTGTTACCATGCAAGTCAGAACCAAATACTATAGCGTGGAAAGCCATCAAACCAAGCGTGAAAATGGCACCGGTGACATTTTCGAGTGTTTGTTGCTATTCTCAGAGCGACTGGTCTACACGTTACAGTGCTGCATGGAGCAAAGTGAGTGTGATTCGTTCTAGCAGTTTCTGTGTGGATTCACCATTTGTCTCTGTCCCTTTCTGCTCATCGCTGACCTGGTTTATTGTGAGCGTGCCGTGTGTTGGTGAGATGGCTCTCTGTGGGCTTGTTCTGCACCCACTTATTCCCACTGGAGCGGCAGAAATCATTCGCAGGGAGGCTGGATATGACACTCTGGCTGTGTGTCAAAACCTAGCGGGCTGCCTGCTAGAAACATACAATAATCACAATTGTCTATTGTTTTTGTTGGTGTTGTAATCATGATTGTAATTTACAGGATAATACCTTTGTGGGCCAACTGAACGCTGGATAGGCTCCTAACAAGCTGAAACGTATTTAAATGGGTGTATTGCAGTTTTATGCATTCTTAAATAAAGACAGCAACTTAACGACTTCGCATTGGTCCTGCTTGCTCTCTAACAAAAGTGTTATTAAACCAGTCAAGAATTTGTATTTAGAAATTGACAGGATGACCGTATTAGTAATCACTGGCTGCAGGCCCAAAATAGCGCCGCATTTAGTTACTTGACAAAAGATGAACATGTTGGTAAAAATTTCTCAATGCGTATTTCATATCGGTTCAATGCGATTTTAGTACGTTGACCACACACAGCTGCTTGGTTGGAAAGTTGCATCATCAGTCACTTTGCTGTTGAAAATGGGCTTTTTTTCTATGAATTTTTAAAAATGTGTCCATATCTTTACTCAATATGAGCTCTGCACGCAATATAAACTGTCATCAATTATTTATACCTTGTCTAGTCTTTATTGATTACAATATCATTTCCGCATCGTTTCCAGTGTAGCCTGCATGTAACGAATTCTAAATCATTCCAAATTATCCCTGATTCTTTTCACTTGGGTTGGAAAGCTTTTTGAATGTTGAGTGAATAGAATTTCTGTCGGTCAGACTGCTGTTGCGTTATTCAACAGAAATGTCTGGAAGGTTACAGTGGAAAAACATAATGACTTTGGAGCAGTTTGATTAAATCTAAATATGCGACCCTTGACCACAAAAGCAGTGAGATTTAAACATCTTTTGAAACAACAACAGGATTCTGAGGGTGCAAAAAATCTCAATATTGAGAAAACCGTCTTTAAAGTTGTCCAAATGAAGTTCTCAGCAGTCCATATTAGTAATCAAAAGTTATGTTGGGGTATATTTGCGATAGGAAATGTACTAAATATTTTCATGGAGCATGATCTTTAGGCTAATATCCTAATGATTTTCGGCATAAAAGAAAAATTTCAGCAAAATGTTGAAGGAAACATTGGGCCTTCAGCTTGGACCCTTTGCGAAGTGGGGAAACTTTCATGCTCACGTGAATTTCCCAATTGCATGGATTCCTATTGAAATGACTAGAATTGGCCGAATGATGGTAAATTTGACTGTGCCTTAAAGCCGTAAGCACCTCACTTCTCGATTAGGTGTTGTAACAGCAGTAATTTAATCTCAATTTTTGCACAAGTATTTACTTCATATCAGAATGACTTACAAAGATTCGATCTTCTGAACTTCCAGATTCAGCGACTATAATTTCCGCTGGAAAGAATGTTGTTACAACCTGGGAATTTTCTTCCAGACAAGATGTTACATGATTAAAAGACACATGAAATCCAAGCCAATCAATCAGAGTAGAGCTTTCAGATTTTCTGTGAGCTGGTGGCTAGGGATAGACCGTATTTTGAACCTTGTGTAAGATGAAAATTAACGTCAAAATTAAGAATAACATGGGCTCAGACAAAAACTCTCTTTAAATGCTCTTAAATTGTTTCATTGGCATTTTATCGGTATCGAAAAATGACAGATAACCAAAAAAATGCTTAATAATCTGCCAGGCCGATAATCGGTCGACCACTACTATTGGCCAGTTTTGTGTGCAGTCTGAATCATGAAGTGAGCGAACTTTATAGTATTACTCTTTCTTGGATGGAAAGCTCACCAGGATTACAAGCTGGCCTGTGTGTATTATTTAGTGGTTCATCTCAGCATAGACTCATTGTTGGTGCGGATGCCCGGTTGAGGAATCCTCCTTTAGCAGTTTGTGCCAGCGTTAACACAATACAGATGCTCTGAGGTACAAGCGAGCGTTGTTTAGAGTCATAACCGTGTGTGTGTGTGTGCAGTAGGAAATGAGCAATAGTCGAGCGCTTGAATGGGAACAGTCTCTGTACACATTACAGTGTTTGGGGGAGGGACAGAGAAGATCTGATGACAAAGAACTCTGTGGTTCTGTAGCAGCAGAAACAATGGCAGATTGGCGAGTTCATCTTGATATGTGTGTCACGTCAAGCCGCAGACATTCCTGCACTGGCCGTGGCTGTTGTTAAACAAAACGAGAGAGCAGGAGAAAGACATATAAAGACAGGAGAGGGGGAAGGGGCCGGGCAGGGGGAAGAGAGCTCACTGAGGGAAGTGTTACCAGACGAGGGCTAGAGCGAGAGAAGGCCAGACACACGTGTGTTGAGCAATATTTTGACTGTGTATTTTGACTGAGCATGTGATTCACCGTCAAATCATACTCTAAAACTGTATTAAAATGATAGTCTACTCTTGGGCCATTTACATGACACTAACATTTTTTTCTCCCCAAGTCTAGGCATTTATTTAAGATAGATTGGTAATTAATCTATGGACCTTTTTCACGTGCGTTAAACTGGAGGTCACCACGGTGTGAGCATCAATATTAGCAAATGCAAACTACAACAAATGTTTATAAGCTCTCCAAAAGAGGGGGAAAAAATCAGGAGATTGATTATTTTGGTCAGAAGACTAAAAATAAAAAATTAGACCAGCTTCCTTAGCTATTGTATTAGAAACACTCATGCAGCAGAGGTAACTAGGTTTGTGTAATTCCAGTCTAATATAATGCAAAAAGTTTAAAGTATAGAGTTATAAATGTACATTAAGCAGTAGCAGTAGTGATGCTCGTCTTAGAAAAGAAAACTGGATGTTTGTTTATGTGTATTTTTCCGCACGCACATATTTCTGTGTCTCTGAGCCTGCATTAGTCCCTAGAATCCTGCACAGATTGCGTGACAGTTTAGAAACCCTCGTTTGATGGCAGAGAGCTTGGACTGGTTGACCCGCACCGTCACGATCAGGGAGGAGGGAGCAGAGAGCGGCCCTTTCCAAACCAGAGTTGTTCTGCTCATTCATGTCGTAACACAGATCCCTCCAGCTCATCCCTTTCTCTTTATCTCTCTCTTTCCGCAGACGGCTCTGAGCTCCTTTTTCCAGGAGGCCAACATCCCCAGTCATCACCAGATGGTAAGTGTGTTTAGTTGAGAGAGAGGAGGGAAAAGAGCAGCGCCGTGTTCAGCATCCTGTCATTGTCATCAACATAGAGAGAATAATGAGAGGCTGGACTTCCTGAAGGCCACAGATATTATTATTAAAGAGCCTGAAATACACTTATGCTACTCAGGGCTTCTTAGAAACAGACTTGTTTTTCATGCCCAGTTTCCAGCATCTCTGACTCTCCAATGAAATTTGACGTCATATCCAGGGCAGTATCTGGATGAATATCTGGATTTTTGCAACACAGTTTCAGTAAATGGTCTTAGTCGACTAGGAAGGAAGTTTTAAATTGTTTGTATTTGCACCAGTTTAATTCAACTACATTTAATTTAATTTTAATTAGACCTGCAAATATAAAAATTAAGTACCTCCAAATATTAATAAAAAGTATAATAGTATGTAAATATATCTGAAATAACACTGATTGTGACAAACAAGACCAAGAAAGCTAATTATCATTGTAATTTCAATACAATTTTGTTTTTATTAAAATATCATGGTATTAGCTTTAGCAACATGTTATCAAAATACAAAAAAACACTTACATGTGTTTGATACAATAGCACTATTTGTGTGTCTTTTGAAGTTGAAGCCTATGTAGAGCATTTTGAATCTGTCACTTCACTTCTTTATTGTTGAAAACAGCTAGATGGAGTTACTATTTTTAACTTGCCATGCTGTCTTTATGAACACTTGTGATGCCAGACTCGGTGGGGAAAAAGGGCTAGATGTGACGCAATGACCTAAGAGTTTAGATGAGTGTAGCACTGATGCTTTAAAGGGGCTGAATTTAAGAACTCAAGGTTTTAACATGCAGACAGTTTCATCTGCTTTTAAGCAGTCTGAAAAAATATCTGGGACGAGTAGACTATCAGTGATTCTTCTACAGTCTAAAACTCCCCCTTATGTGTCCACATCCTGTCTTCCTGGATATGTAGCCTCATAAATCAGAGGTTCGAAGATATGCTGGACAAATGTGACCCAGCCAGTGACCGCTCGGTCAGTCATGTGCTCTGGGGCTTGATGAAGTGACTTTTGGGTCTGTACACACAGACACAGCTGTTTTTGACTTCTTCATCAGACGGCTAAAACACGAACTGTGCTGTTTCCTCTTTGAAAAAACAGACGTGGAGCCGCTGTTCTGGAGTCTGCTGAGGGTTATGCAATCCGTTTTTCTTCTCACAAAACCAGTCTCTGTGGACAAGCTGCGATATGATTCTTGCAGTTGTGCTGCGTTTTAAAAGATTGACGTCAGCCTCCACCCACAACATGTGCGTGCCTGAGTCTTTGTGTGTGTGTGTGTGTGTGTGTGTGTGTTTTCTTTTTTCTCTCTGGCTGTAAGTGAGGGGGAGTGTGTTTGAGAAAGGCAAAGGTAGGAAGTCTATCTGTGTTTGTTTTTATTTTGAGAGCAGCCATTACATCATGCAGCTGGGGACCATATATGGGCAAATGGGCGGAGCAAAGACAAGAGCAGGATCTGGCTGAGTCAGAAGCATGTGTGAGTGAGTGTACAATACAGATGCAGTCAACAATGAAGTCATTTATAAACACACAGGACCCGTTTCCTGAGGGACGCAGATGTATATGCTTATGAGTCACGTCCGTTTTGCTCTCCTCACAAAATCAATAAATACATTTGGTATTTTTATCTAAAGTGAACTGTTAGTATCTTATTCTCTTTTTTTAAAGATTTGCTTTAATGATTTATTTTCCTTCTAAAGGAATATTTTTTTATGTTAAGTCATCAAAATGCACATTTTACAAATAATGCATAATACGGTTTTGTTGACAATTACAAAATATTTATTTCTTGGAAATTAGGTGAGTTAGTTAGGTTTAGTAGTTATTTGATGGATGCCATTTATCAGATTTTCATTATGAAGAATATTCATAAAAGCAGTTCTCAATGTAAAATGTAGTTTTTCGAAGTATTACGGTTTAATAATTACAATAAATGACTATTGTTAATGTTTTAATGTAGTGCTGTCAAAGAATTATTCATGATTAATCACATCCATTTTTTACGTAATATGTATGTGTATATATATATATATAATACATACATAGAATATATATTTTGAAAATATTTACATGTATATACATTTCTATATTGTTATATTTTATATCATTATAGAAATATACTTAATATATAAACAACATTTTTCTTAAAATGCTGTGTATATTTATTTATATATAAACACAAATTTTGGGTCCGATTAATTGCAATTAATAGTTTAATAGCACTATTTTAATGCAAAAATAATCTGAGCATTCACTACAAGACATGCAATACAGTTTTGATAGGTAGATTAACATTAAAAAAAGCTAAATAAACATTAAAGATTTATTAAGAAGAATTTACTAGCAGTTTCTGAATTTAAAAAGTTTTAAAGTAAATCCCACTCCATTTTTTCCAGTGTTAGAGGTCTGTAGTCAAATCAGCTGTGGCAGTAGCCCAAAGTCACGAGTCTGGACCTGTCTTCCTGTAGAGGAACCTGCTGAACTAGGCTGCCCTCACTTCTCGGCAGCGCCAGGCCTGTTATTGGCACACATCTGCTTTGATTCTGTCTCGAGGCGGTGCAGGGCGCCATAGTAAGTCCCGTGGGTTTCAAACAGGTCCTCGGAGCTCCTGGCTGGGCCCAGCGCACACTGTTTTGACTGTCCTTGAATAGAAACTCTCGTAGCAAAACACTCCACCCTCTGCCGGCCTGCACAGTTTAAAGCACTTGCAGAAACCTGTAAACATTCATGCTGTTCGTCAGCTCAAGTCATATATTTACTGCACTGTAACAAAAATACAAGCTGCACATTACTGTTTTTACTGAGAACTGGCCCAGTTACCGTCCATTTGTGCCTTTATCTCTTAACTTGTATTGAATCTGGAACATTCCTTTATTATCTGCGATCTCTGTCTGTTTTAAACATCATAACTTATTACGGACTGCTTGAGGTGCTTAGAAATCTGAGATATGTTATCATGAAGCATCTACAGTCTTCTGAGTATTTAAACAACTGATAAAAGGTGTGTTTCAATGTTGGTTTAACCATAATTGTCAGATTCCAACTTGTAAAAAGCATTCACGTCTTCATAGAAGCCATAATTACAGCTTAAAAACGCGGAATTTTCTCAGAGCTCAGATTTGAAAAAATTGTAAAACTCAGTATTAGAGAAAAACAGCGTTCATACCACGACTATAATGATAAAGGCACAGAGAAACGATATCATTGGAATCACTTCCAGAACGATTTTTTTTCTAGCTGATGAGTGATACAAACATCAACAGCCAATCAGAATCCATCGTGCTATCACAAACTCGAAAATGTAAAGAGGCAGATTAGTGTGTGCTTAGAATAAACAGGCGCTAATATTGTTATCTTTATTGTTCTTGGTGCGAATGAGGCTTTACACAGAGTTGCTAAAAAAAAGCTTAACAAACTTTTTTGTTAAACAGTTGCGTGACAACTGTAACTTACTAAATTGCATTTTCGTCTATTGATTACTGTTTGTAAAAAATTCTTGCATTTGCATTCAACACCGTTGGTGGCAGAAGTAGTGTAAAGATCTACACTATTTTGAAAATGGCTGATATTTTGTACCTAGCAGTGTTATTACCTTTTAACAAGTAGCGAGGTAAACGGCTAGTGGATACAAACACATAAATGAAAATACAGGGCGTTGCTTAAGATCTGTAGAGGAGTGTAGTTCAGCTGTTTTTCCAGACGCTGTGTTTGATAAGCAGTGTTGATGTAAACCGTAAGAAGGGTGAAGATGTGACCTTTGAGTGTTTAGATCCACACTGAAGCTGCTGTCTGGATGACCTACTTAACAGACAGATGTGTGTTTGTCCCTTTGACCGGCATCAGAGCTGCTCTGGCAAAATAAAACTTAATAAACTCCTCTGCTGACAAACCCTTCCTGCTCTTATATCAGTCACCTGATCTGTGTGTGTGTGTGTTGTGGTTATTAAAGGAGCAGTAATCAGGAGCTGAAACTGCTGTCAGTTATGTGGCCTAGTTTTGGATGGCAGAGAGGGGCTCCTGTGCAAGCAGATCTCACGCTTTATGGGAATCATGGGACTGATGCTCAGCGAGCATCCTATTGTTTAGTAGCTCCCATAATGCCTCATCTGTAGCTGACACATGCGTCTGTGTGTGATATAATTATAAAGCTCATATCATGGGACATATGCTGTGAGGCCACTGTTATAGTTAGTCGTTCACATATTATGATTTAACACAAACTGCCCTTTCCAGACCTATATATATATACACACACACATACACATACATTCTGTGTTTTTGTATTTATCTGTTGTTATTTAACCAACATAGGATAAGATAAGCTGAATTGTTTTTTTTGTTTTTGTTTGTGTTCAGATGTGCACTCCGCGCAACACTCCTGCCACGCCGCCCAACTTCCCCGACGCTATCACCATGTTCTCCAAGCTGCGGACGTCCGAATGCACGGGCGGCAGCGGAGCCGGTGCTTCGGGCCAGGTGTCTATGGCCTGTTCTCCTCCTCCCCACTCCTCCGCACAGGGATTCGGCTCTTTCTGGGCCTCTTCGCCCCCCAACCACCAGCCCGGCTGGCTGCCGCCATCCTCTCCCACGGGCCACCACGCGCTCCATCACCACCACCATCACATGCACCAGCTGCCCACGTGGCCGCCCGTCTCCCAGCCCGCCAACGGCCAGCAGACACCCGTCATTTCAGCCCTGCACGGCCAGAGATGAGACTCTGCGGCAGGGGGAGGTGTAAATTGGGGGTGAGGATACACGGTTTAATGGGGTGGGAATATACTCACTGAGACTTTGGATGGCCAAGGGGGAAAGACGTGGTACTCTTTCTTTCAGTTTTCTAAAGATGAACGTTTTGATCTTCTACCTATTTTCGATTTCATTTCTGTCCGAACCTGGGAAGAACCACTATGAATAATTATGGACGTTATTAAGAGGTGTTAGAGTCCCAAAGAAGCCTCTCTTTTGTTTTCACTATCCAACAGCGAAAGAAAGCCACGGAGTCGCCGGCAGTGGACGATCTGGACGAATGTGTGCGTGTGAATCTTCGTTTGTTCCCTGTATTCGGACTCTCTCCTCCTCTGTAGCGCTGTGTCGGCAACAAGCACTCGCAATAAAACAGCTGACAAACAGTAAGACTGAATCACATATCACGGTGCCGTTCTGCATCCCAGGAAGCATCAGGAGGACGTTTCTGTATAACTTGTGTCTATTAGGTTTTTAACAGAGGCTGTTCCGAGATGCTTAATCACCTCTTGTTTCTTCAAAATGCATTCAGAATCAACAAAAACTATTGGTCCAGATGTAAATGAAAAAATCAGGAAACGTTTGCAATAATCCTGGTCAGAAAGTTTATTCTTGTTTTGTGAATTCGCAACTTTTAGCATGTATGAGGTTAAATCAGGAAAGCTTGTTGTGTTTAAAACTAAAATCGTCATGGAGGAATACAGACTCAAGTTAAAAAGTATTTTGTGCTTGTTTTTTTTCCCACCCCCAAGAACTAAAAATGCTAGCAGACTCCACGTCCAGCACAGCCGGTGTAGTAAAGCTCAGCTCCACCTACCTCAGCTCCAGCCGTGGCCTGATCCTACCTCCGGCGGCTGAATGGGCTCTCTGTGTGAGCTGCTGCGACCGAGGGCTCAAATACCTCACGCTCTCTGCCGAACGCGCTGTGCGAGAGCGACGAGACGCCTCCGTGGACGAGGACTGATCTGGTGTCACATATTGGCGTTTGTGTTGTACTGATTGTAGTGTAATCGAGCAGGAAGGCTGACCCTAGATCAGGACATTGATTGGCAGTGGTTTTCTAAGATGATGTGTTTCTTTAGTTTCGCATGATGTCACCTTCCCTTCATTCGTTCATCTTAGACAATCACTTTTGCCGTCTTGCGGTTTGAATTCGTGGTTTAGTGTGGACCTCAGTCTGGCTGGACGGCATATTTAATGTGAAGCGACTGTAAACGAAGCTGTGAGGATATAATTATACAATTGTTACATCAGTTGTTCAGTTGATCAAACATTCTCCAAAAACTACAGATTTTTTTTTTCTTCATTCATTCATATTCATAGCAATTAAGCAATACAGCAGTTTAAATAAGAATAGATTAATGAACAGTGCACACAGAATTTTTTTTCTGCATACGGTGTATTCATAAAATATCTGTGCAAATTGAACTCTCTTCAGTTTTGCTTTATGCGAGAATGGATTTATGTAAGGTGTACAAAGGAGTTTGTTCAGCTTGTTTCATGCTAAGTTCTTTCATTTTTGTGCAGCATATTTCAACATTAATTTGTCTTGGTGCAATTTATGCAATAACAAATTTATGAATCATGTAAATCACTTGTTTCATGAATAAGGGAAATGCATCAATTTATTCTTTTCATTTGTTGCGTTGAATTAAATAGTCACAAATTTTGCCAAGAAAAGATTTTTGAACCATTTACACATTATTAGTTAAATTGTCATTATGTAGATAATTAAAAATCGAGCAAAACAAATCTGCGTTTTAGAATTCCATTCTCTGTTAAATCAACGCTATGTCACGACCAATTCGTATGTATTTTACAAGGTGGCTAATTTGTAGGATACAAACGTTCTCTGATTAAATCATTGTGTTCAGTTTAGCGCATACTGAATGAATTTGCAGATGTTTATAAAACCAGGTTTGCGTAAATTTAGTTTTTTACTTATCGACGGTCATTGAATAAACTCACAGCTTCCTTCAGTTGTACCAGCCTAAATATGGCGTCTAATTCTAACTTGGGTCCATTTTAAACATTAGCCATTTTGATTTAATCATAGACGGCTACGTGATAGATCAGCTTCTGTGTTTTGGCCCAGAAAATGCATGTGAAATCCGAAAAAAGTACTCTTGGTACTCTAATGGCAGATAATTGCTTGGTCTTCCGCCACATCTGGTGGCTGTGGTTTGCTGTGTAGAAAGAAACCTAGCATGTTGGTCTCCAAAGGTTGACAGTAAGTGTTTCGTAGCCATGTGGGCCGTAGGTCACTCCTGCTAAGATGATTTCTGTTGAAGTGGTGCAAGAGATGCGAGTCTGAAGTCAAACGGCGGTGGCTCTGATGTCAGTGTCTGGAGTTTGTCTGACCAGTGCCTTGAGGTTTCTGAAGCGTCTCCGTTTTATTCAGCTGTCGCTCGGTTGGATTCCCATAGCAACAGGGCCAATACTCTCAAATGTCATTCTCTGGAGCGCTGGAAGGCACAAGCATTTTGTTTGAACAGTTGCGCTGCCGTAGATCTCAGAGCGTCGTGATTCAGTTCTTCGGGGACATGTTTGTTTAGGCTGCGGCTGAGATGATCAACATTCACCGTGAGTCATCAAGAGGCAGGAAGACTGACCAGTTCCTTCATCGAGAAAACAAATTCGTTAGCGAACAACCTTTTGTATCGATTTCCCTCCTGTACTGTTTGTTCTTTTCCCTTGTTGAGATTTGTATTTATATGTCTGACAAAAAAAGCTAAGATCTGAAACCATTTTGGAGGTCATTGTGTTTTTATTAAGGTCATAATAAATGATTTAATGACTAGTGTGGTTTGCGTTATTTGTCTTCAATGTGTAACAACTAAGTGTGGATTTCTTGCATGCAACAGCAGCCCGTTTCCGATAATATCGATGTTGTTTTGTAACCGTTTAGGTATGTTAACACACTCAAGCTGATCGCTCAACAATCGCACGATTACGTGACTGAAACTGGGACATCATTACATAACTTCACATGCTAGCAAGTGTCTATGCAAGCATAATGTCAGCCAAACATGACACAGTTTCGAACAGAACTTTCTTCTGAAGAACGCAAAAGCAGCTGTTTTGAAGAATGTTCATGCTGCTCTTACCGGTATATGTCACTAGGTAACACATTTGAATAATCCTTGCCTGCCAGCACAATTCGATCAAAGTCTGATCTGCCCACACATTACTTGACGGTTTGTAAGAATAAGAAATAAGAATGGTACTTAAAACAGTATTTCACCAAAACATGGGTTTTTTTTTTTGCATACAATGAAAGTAATTTCGGACTGGGTGTCTGTAAATAGAGGGAAAAACTACACAGAAGTAAATGAGCTGAGAGATATGCTGTGAACAACAAAAATGCTGGGTTTTGGTGTGGTGTTATGATTTTAGAAGACATGTATGATGTTTTTTTTATATATATTATTTATTGTGGTTAACTGCCCAGTATCTGCCCTACATTCACAATCACAAGCAATTTGGACATTTTGCAGTTAGTATTTTTGTTAAATTCAATATATTAATTTCCACAAAGGAAGCGATTTTGGATTGGAATTACGTTGGGAGAAATAATGGCAAGATTGTCATTTCTGCATAAAACTATCAATTTTTGCATTAACATTTACATACATATAATATACACCATGGTACTATTTAATCACTATTATTTGATTTGTACCATATATTACCATTTTACATCAGAATAATACCATTGCTCATTAATTACAATATCTTTCAGATTACCTTGTCAACACATTTTCAACCATAGCCGACGTGAATTTTTTTTTTCTTCGATAAAACCCTGCGTCAGTAATTTGGAAATGAGGTCTATGATGCGCTACAGGAAATGTGTGGTCTGCACATAGTAAAATTGTACACTGTGTACCTTTGTATCTGTGACCTCAGATTGTTCTAAAAAACAAAATCAAAACTGGAAATAGGGTGACAATGAAGCTGAATGCACAAGGTCATCAAATGAATTCTTAGCCGCACCAAACAAAACATAAAACATCAGCATTTACATCACTTCAACGCAAGACCTCAATTATGCTTACTATGAGTGTTTAGTAAATCATACATGTATAAGATTCAGTGTGATAGCTCACTGTAATGATGATGATGGCATTTCATCACCAATGCTAATATAGAAACATACTTTTAACTGCTGTATAAGTGGGACAGATTATCACCACTAATACTTCAACTGAATAGTAAGTACCAGATATGAGTGCTGTTTTTTTAAAGCAGTAGCTGTATGTTTTAAGAGGTAGATTTGAATTCCACTCACTATTAGGAATGTAAAATGAATTATTAATCCCATTGGATGACAAACAGTGTTTTACATATTTAATATTATGCAAAAAAACATTTATTAAATCTTATATAGATACTTGCAGAGGAACCTTCTGTTCACAAATCTAGCACTGCTGTAAACATTTCATTCAGACAATAGAGCGGCTTCTATTGGATGATCTCTAGAGTGATGTTACCGGCTCCTCTTCTGATTGGTTGAGCTCTTTGTGGAGCTCCAGTGCTTCTTTCGGCTCTGTGGTGGTCTCATGGAATGAGGTCTGGAGCGGGACGTCCTGGGACAGACAGTCCATAGAGGACAGGGGCCGATCTTTTAGTGAGCTACTGGATGCTGTAAGAGTGGAGGGGGTGCAGGAGGAAAAGGTCAAAGGTTGAAGAGCATTCAAGTGTGAGTTACGGGCACAACTGCATCACTTACAACTGGAGCTCGTAAACTGACAAACATGTGAGGCTCATGCCAGACGCTTACAGAATGAGTTGAAAACAGCTACTTAAAAGGGCCTTGTGAAAACGAAGGTTGCAATTGTATTTTATCTTACTTGCAGATAATATGCATGAAATAAAAGGCCACTTAAAGGGGACTTAAAGATGTATTTTCACAACTGCTTTTCAACACATTTAAGTCACAGTGAAGTTTACTTCTTAGTGTTAAGGGTTTGTTCAAAGCACTAACCATAAAAACAAGAAACAGTTTAGCAACCTTAGAAAAAAACACTAATCATTTCACACGCTAACTCGGGAGCCGCCCAGAAAAACAGCCTGGCTCTGTTTACTCTTGAACATTTTAACCTCTCTATTAGCTCAGGCATGGATAAGATATATACACACAGGTCGCAACCTGATGAGCCTCAACTTAGACATAGCCAGGGTATTTAAAGTTCAAAGGTCAAGAGCATCACCTTAGTGCTAGCAGCTCTTGAACAAATTGGCTGTGTAACCAAAATAGCTTGTGTTGTAAACAACCAGTGTTAATTTACCGCCAGCTTTATTCTCGACTGCCGCGAGTGAGTTTAAGGTCAGCTCCTCGTAACTCACCTGAGTGGCTGCGGTGAGTCTTGGCACTCTGTGGCCGTGCTGGACTTCCACGGCCAGCATCCTCTCCACTGGACCTCTGGGACTGCGAGCGGCTGACCTTGTCTTTGCTCTTCCAGTTGCCTGCAACAACACAGAAAATTCACATGGCAGATATTACAGAAATGACAGCAATTCATTCACTACCTCAGCTTGACCTCAGCTGATTGTGCAGTCACTGAGCTGCTTGCTCAACATTTACAAAGTACGGTTAAGCGTTCAATGTAATCTGGTCCTGCTATTATAGTTCTTCTGAAACCCTCCACCTACCCCAGCACCACCTGTCTAAAGCCCGGCTCGCACTACATCATTTTTTAGCACGATTTCTGATAATCAGAGCAAAAATCTTAGTCACAATATTTGGAACAGATTATCTGGTAATGTGAGGTGTTCACAGATCGAACTCTGTTCCCGATCTGCTCGGACATAAATCAGGCTGCCCCGATTTAATATCAAACATGTTTGATATTTAGGATTTAAATCAGGATGATAATGGCTATATCACGTCAGTACTTTCACAAAAGCCAATGTGCGACCACAATACAGCTGCTGTACGGTACATGGAGACGAAGAAAACTGCTTCTTGACATTTTGCAACACGACTGGTCCTGCAGCACGCTATAGAGTTCCTCGGAAACCCTCCACTTCCACCAGCACCACCTGTCTAGATCTGCAACGGGATTTATGTATGACTATTACATTTTACATGATTTACACCTCATTGTTATAGTCATAAATACAAAAAGTATGTTTTCAAGAACATGTTTTTAACCAGATTTTAAAAAGATTTTTCCTTTTTTTACAACCATATTTGGGTTCCTAAAGAGAATTCAAAAGCTTTTTCAGCAAAATGACAACAAAATCAGATGCCAATAGTAAGAGACTGTGAGAGCTTTTTTTTATGAGGCAATGGATTGCTCATTACATGAAGCACTGAGTAAAATGTAATTGAATCCAAAACAATGGTATAATAGTCTCATGGTAGGTCTGTCTTGAATGATTTCTACATCCTTGTTCCTCTGTGGAGATATTTTCTGCAAGAATGTGACTGTTGTGCTTTGTTTGGAAACAACTTCTGACCTTCAACACTAGACTCATTTTCTCATAAATCATCTCTTTACTGCATGACATGGATAAGCTGCCAAACGTTTGCTCGGTCAAGCACGACATGGCTTATCTGCCAAGCAAGTGTCTTTTGTTTGACTTTCAACCGTCTTCCTTTGATTCGGTGATACAACCAAGGGCAAGTTCTGAGACCAATTTTCCTCCAGGTCTGTTGTCACTTCCAGATGGTTTCTCATTGCTGCTCTGCTATTATGTAACACAGAAATTTCCGGTTCTTTCCAGCGAGCAGCATTAAACCAGGCCCCCTACCAAGTCCTACTGTTCTTCTTTCAGTCCTATTGTCCTCAGTCCTGAATAAAACTACACCAAAACCAACCACTCTACATAACTCTAAATCAAAGTTTCAGTAATCTTCTCTGTCTGCTACCAGGGAGCTCTTCTTCTCCCCTGCAGTCCAGATCTAGTCGTTTACTGTGAGATGAGCAAGAAGTGGGTCAAGCATGTGAATGGATATTGTGATGCTATCATGTTAACATGCGTTGCGTTGCGTAACGAGTCGTGAGGGGAAGCAAGAACAGCTGTATAGACTTCAGTCTGGACATTGTCCTGAACACAACAGAAGTTCCTAGCATCAAACCATCAATGAACAGCTTACAGCTCAAGAATCAGTCATTCATGTGCTCAACTGTTCTCATGTCAACGCTGTTCCAGATCTGGAGTGAGCAAAACCAGCAACAAGTTTCTTAGGGGAACACAACACATTTGCAAGAGAATGCAAAAGATTTGCAAACAAATAAAGTTTTTTTGAGGGAACACAATATTTTTGAAAGAGAACGCAAAGGTTTTTGAGGGAATGCAATACTTTGGCAAGAGAACACAAAAATTGCAACGAATAAGCACTGAAATACAATATAAAATTATGCCGGGATCCATAGACGTTCTCTTAAATTCATGATATTTCTCAAAAAATAACAGGCCAAAAGTGATGTCAAGGAAAACTGTTTTATCCTATTTTGTGTTTTCAGTTGTGATTATGAAACATGCCCAATCATGCAGACATCATTTTTGGCCAAAGGTAACATACGAAGCTTGCTCTCATTATTCCCAGCCTATAATTGGATCAATCACTATGGCAGGCGTTAGCCATACTGAATTGTTCATGTCTAACACAATAATCCCAAACACACCACATACACAATGCAGGCGAGCAGTGAGAGTGTTACTTAATCCCATTGAAAACTTTTGGGAAATTCATAGCTGATGAATGAATCTCAGCTTCGAGAGGAATTTCAGAAGGCTTTGTGAGAAATTAAGCATGATACATGCACAAGGCTTATTGAGTAATGCCTAGGAGGATCAAAAACAATGGTGAACCAATGAAATATGAATAACTGACTATGCTGTAGTCCAAGTGTGCTTTATTTTCTGTCAGTTACTTGTTTATCTAAGCATTTGCATAGTTAAGCTATAACGTACTCCTCTTATTTTGATGGTTTCATCAAACTTGTAGGGTCATTATTGTGCAAATACTTGTGCTATTACTGTGTGTGGAGGCTTGTGTGATGTGTCATGTTACCTTCTCGAGGAGAGATGGTGGGAAATCTTGTATCGGAGAGTCTCACTGCTCTGCTGCTCATTCGGCCCTTGTACACCTGTCCGTCCAAACCTAAGATGTCCACCTCTGCTGCCTGAAGAAACACAGCTCACGGTTCATACGTATTCCCCCGTTTAAGACATTTTCAAAGGATTCTGGGGCAGACCTGTGTGGGCGGTCCCGAGGACACGGGTCGACTCTCCTCCTCGCTCTGGATCAGATGGGTGATGTGCTGAAGGCGGGTGTAGCGGCGGCTGGGGTAGGTGAGGGTGTGACTGCCCCCACAGTTACGGGACAGGTAACTGTAATCAGCCATTTCTGGGATCCTCTCACTGCACAACAGACAATAAAACTCAACACTCTTAAAAAGTTAGTAACCAGGCCACCGTTTTGGGTCACCATTGACTTCCACAGTTGGGTAAAAAATACTATGGAAGTCAATGGTGACCCAAAA